>JAFIRS010009097.1:0-12110 GCA_018342105.1 Gonioctena quinquepunctata | reverse complement strand
ACGATCAGATTCTCAGAATTGCGTCTTTATTATTTCTCGGAATTGCTTGTTTACTGCGAATTCTCACAGATCGGGATGAACACCTGCAACTTTATCTCAGTTAATGTAAACGAACTCTTTCAAAGGATGCCGCCGATATCTTATCTTGTTAATGTAAACAAACTCTTTCGAAGGATGTCGCCGATATCCGGTCGCTCAAATAAGCAACTGATAAGGAAAGTGCTGACGTAGATAACAGCTGCTAAAATTCCTGAAAAGACTTTCGGTTGAGTCATGGCCGCTACCGCATCATCGCTCATAAACACTGCTGACTCCTCCCACTTTCCAAAATGGCCGCCGCCATTCATTCACTTCGACCGACCAATGCCGTTGACGAATGCAGCTATTGGTTGACACTCCCACTCCCATTTCAATATGGCTGCTTCTGCTGCTCGGCTATTGGATAGCGGCCGGCGGCTATCACCTTTCCCACGACCTATCACAGCTCTCCCCACCCCCCCACCCTCAATCACACACTCCCATACACAACATGGCTGCCACCATTGCAACCAATCACAGACCACTCCCCCAACCTTTTTCCCTACCCACATACACCCACCCCTCTCATAAAACCACCATTTTTTCCCAAACCACCATCATCCCTACCCCCACCTTCGCCGAAAACCACCCTCTCACCCATTCGCCAAAACCCACCCCAAAATAGGGGTTGCGCTCGTAGTGGCAAAGCTCATCTACTTCAACTGTTTCCAGCTTTCATTACGCAATTTGGAGTTCTCACTGGAGGATGGATCCACACCATGGGCACCGGCCAATGGATCAGATAAAGATCAATGTATTGGCAGTCCAAGTTCTTCAAGGATAGTTCCAGAGCCTGGTGGCTGCCTCTCCCTGATCATGGGGAGCTGAGAAAAACAAAACCAATGAAATGTTGCTATTCCAATAAAGAGTGTATACATTGGAAGGAATGATTTTTTTAATGAAAATCAGTGGGCGGGCAATTTCAACTCACATAATTTTGATATGATTAAGTATCCTTCCTAGTCAAATTGTGCTTGGGGAGTAGTTCTTTCAAGGCTCTGCCAATATCTTCCTCGTTTTTGTACATAACAGCACTGTCTAAAATAAATGATTAAAATAAAGAAAACTGTTTAATTTTTGTCTATTACTTATCTATGAGTCTGTATCCAGCACCTAGAGAAGCATCAAGACTACTCCTTATCACATCATAACCCTATATTTGCCAGGTTCCAACTGAAAAGTGAGATTAGGTTAAAAAAATATCCACTCCTTGATTAGAGGAATATATGTTCGAAAAAAACTTACATCCAACCAAAGGCATGAGATCTCCGGAATTCAATTTGAACCGCATGTCTTTGGCTAACACTTTTTCCGGTTGTTTAGAAGCCATGAAGAGAGCCGCGAAGCACAGTAGGAAAACGTGGAGACAGTGTTATCGCTAGTGATGCACAATCGAACGAAAAAAATCGAACATCTCAATTGTTGGAACCTTTCGAGAGATTGTGAGAAATCATTCGAATGATTTTACATTGACGTCATTTACGACGCACGATCGCGATTGGAACGATCATTTTGAGATTCAACAAACAATGAATTTTTGAAAACTTGAAATTTTTATTTGAAGATAATAGACAATGTTATCAGGCTGAAGTAAAGTGTAATTATTGTTTGAAGCTTGTTTTTTGTGGAGGAATACTCATTCTTGGCACTTTTTTGGTATTATAACCTTCCACAATCTGAAAACAAAATTAAATGGTGCAAAGAAATTACTTTGCCCTGAAAAGTTAGTACGTACACCAAATTATTTTTCACATATTGAAAAATATTCAATTAGTCAGTAACTTGTCGTATTCTAATTTTTGCCTATCACAAGAAATTATTGAATTTGAAGATACTTCTTCATATACTCTTGACGTTTCGAGAACTGTATCCATTCCTGTTTTCAAAAAATCTTCCTAATGTAGATTAAAATGTCTCAGTTTTTTTGCTGTTTCTCTCGCAGTGGTCTTTTTTTGACTAATGTCAAAAGAGTTCTGCCAAAAGGATGATGAGACATTAACTTGTTTATTTGATGTATGAAGTATTTTCCGGAAAATGAAGTCAATCCATTATCGCTCTGTCAATTGTAAGATCTTCTTCCAGTAAGGGTTTCCACGTGTGATCCAAGTTGATTTTTGTAAAATTAACATCAATTTCCAATGAACTATTCGGTATATAATCTTATGGAAATTAGTCTGACAGTTTTGAGTTTATGGTTGTCATTATCAGATTATCAAATATCGAACTATTCTGAATTGTGAACTGAATGAACCCGTGTTGTTCAGCACTGTGTTGTACATCAAAAGTCTCCGTAGTTAGGACTGAACTTCATAACTGAACGGAGTGAACAGCCAAGTTGCACGGTTTTTTTCAGTTCAAAAGGTACACATATTTATCGAAAGGGAATTCTAACCCCAGATTGAAAAACTGGAAGGAGCTTCAAATTGGATGAAGTGGCAAATTGAATTGCTTTTGTGTCATCATGAAATTTTGGATATTGTGATAGGTGAAAGCAAAATTCCTGAAAAGCCATTTGAAACTGCAACTGCAGGAGTCTGAGTTCGTTATGAAACCGAGATGAAGAAGTTCAAGAAGAGAGATGCCCTTGCCCATTTGACACTAGTGATGAGGCAAATGCTACATGGGAAAAGCTTGTATAAGTTTATGAACAAAGCTCTAGACAACGTGTCGATAGACTCATGGAGAAATTTTTTAGTAGTCGATATGATTCCAGCGAAGATATAGCAATACATATAGCTCGTCTTCAGAAAAATTTTTGCCAATTAAATGATGAATTGAAGAAACTGGTTCATACTGAACTGCCAGATCTGTTGCTCATGAGTAGAATCATGACTACACTTCCAAAAGAGTACTTCGAAGTCAAAAGTGTAATGGGAATCAGGTCCCGTTGACGAGAGGACAATAAATAAACTCACCGAACGTTTGCGCTTGTTTGATTTGCGATTACCTGCAGAATCGTTGACAATGGAATCGACTGCATTCCTTGCAAAATTATGCTCGAAAAATATTAAGTTCAAAAAGGTTGACAGAGAAATCAAACCCATTAGAAAGTGTTTCAAATGTCATGAAGTCGGACATTCCGCCGAAAACTGTCCAAGGCGACTAAAAGAAAAGGAAGCACCTTCAAGTAAGCCGAACAAAATTGAGGGAGATGCTCCTCCATGTACGTAGAAAAATGATCTATGTCATTTTGCGGAAAATGATGAATGGATAGCTGACACAGGAGCTTCTGCACATATGACTGGCAGTAAAAAGTATTTCGTTGCTTATGAGTCATTCTCTTCTCCAAAAGAAATCAAGAAGTATGTGTCGCAGAAAGTATCCAATTGTGGCATGAAAGAATGTGCCATCAGAATGAAAAACATGTCGGAGAAATTTTGAAACGTCATAATATAGTTATAGTACCTGAGAATGACGACAATTTCTGTGAAGGTTGTATATTCGGAGAGCAGCATAGGGCACCATTTGAAACCCGAGAGGATCGACCTCCGAGACCAGGTGAATTGATACATGCTGATGTTTGCGGGCCCATGCAAGAAAATTCGTTGGGCAATACAAGATACTCTGTTTGTTTTGAAGATGATTTTTCGAAATTTCGTCGAGTATTTTTCATAAAAACAAAGTCTGATGCTATACAGTTTTTGCAGACATTCATTAAGGAAGCCGAATTTGCCGACATCAAAATCGTGGAATTCATGAGCGACGGTGGGAAAGAGTTTGTTAATACAGAAGTGAGAAAAGTTCTCCAGACATATGGTATACATTTCTGTAACACTATGCCATGCAGTCCCCAACAAAATGGTTCGAAGGAAAGAGAAAATAGAACCCTGGTTGAGAGCCATTCTGCCAATTAATATTTGGGCTGAAGGTGTCAATTCGGCTTGTCATGTTCTGAATCGTACAGGTCCAACGAGGGTAAAAGATAAAACCCCGATTGAGCTGTGGAAAGGCAAAAGTGCGAAAATAGATAATCTTCGTATTTTTGGAACAATCTGCTATGTACATGTTCCTAAACAGCGTAGACAGAAGTGGAACAAGAAGAGTGTGGAAGGTCATTCAGTAGGATACTGTGGGGGGAAATATGGTTACAGGGTGTGGTTGCCTAACGAATACAAAGTTAAAACAACTAGGGATATCATTTTCAAGCCCGAAAACATCGTGGAAAAAAAAGTCCAATTGGAAATCAAGTTGAATAGAAATGTTTTGCAAGATTCCAAAGCAAATGAATCCACTTCGGTCGATGAAAACTCTCTGAGTGACAGCTTTGTTGATCCTGATCCAGAAACTGATAAAAAAGAATCAGTGGACGCAGGGTACAACTTCCTTCATATCTGGAAGATTATTGGTTATTAGCTGAGTTTGATGCACCCGATAGCTACAGTAAAGCGATGGAATCTTTCGAAGTAGAGCAGTGGAAAGGAGCAATGCTCGATGAATTGAACTCACTAGCTGAAAACAACACTTGGTATTTAGTCATTTTGCCTAAGGAAAAGAAAGTCATTCCAAATAAGTGGGAGTTCAAACTGGAAACAAAACCCGATGGAAGTGTAATTCGTTTCAAGGCAAGATTGGTAGTGGAAGGGTTCAATCAAAGACCTGGAGTATACTATGATGAAACTTCCAGCCCTGTGGCGCGTTCCGACACAGTAAGAACTCTACTGAGAGTTGCCGCATCAGAAAGGCTTAAACTCTTACAGTTTGACGTGAAAACTGCGTTTTTGTATGGAGAGCTTCACGATGAATTTTTCATGGAGCAACCTGAGGGATTTGATGACGGTACAGGTCGTGTCTGTAAGCTGAATCGGAGCCTATATGGATTGAAACAATCACCTCGTTGCTGGAATAAAAGGTTTGTGGATTTCATCAAAAGTCAGGACTTGAAATGTAATACAGCTGATCTGTTTATTTTTCCTAGTTAACGATAATAGAAAACTTATCGTAGCTATTTACGTTGACGATGGACTAGTGGCAAGCAGTGACGAAAATGAGATAGCCTCGTTCATTCATCCCTTACGAAAAAATTTCAAAATAACTGTAGGTTCTTTTCTCGGCATGCAAATAAATCGATAAATTGAGGATGATATTTTTATTATTCAAAGTGCATACATTTATAAAATATTGGCCCTATGTATGTCACGTTCAGATATCGCTTATGCAGTAAGTGTCGTTTCTAAAAAACTGAATTCACCAAGATTATCAGAGTGGCGGGCAGTTGAACGCATATTGAGATATTTACGTGGTATATTTCAGTTTGGACTACAGGGCAAATTATGCAACAAATAATTTGGAAGTATTTAGTGACTCTGATTACGTGGGTGATCCAGAAACTAGACGTTCACGAACATGTCTTGTTAGCAGATGATCTAGCTCTGCAATCACTTGGTTAAGCCAGAAACAAAATAGTATTGTTCTTTCGACCACTGAAGCTGAATATATTGCGGCTAGTGAAGCAACGAAACGACTTCTGGAAGAAATACTTGGTCGAGACTCACTCCCGATATTGTTTATGGACAATACAAGTGCCATGAAGTTGGTCAAGAATCCAGAATTCCATAAGAGATCAAAATATGCAGAAATATGGTTTCATTTTGTTCGAGAAAAATATCACCAAGGTATTGCAGATTCAGCATATTGGCAGTAGCAATCAAATTGCAGATGTATTGACAAAACCTATTTCTTCTCCAAAGTTTGAGGAACTGAAAAAAATGTTAGGAGTAGTTCACTTATGATATGATTATACGTTAATTTTGGGAGAAAGTGTTGATTTTTGTAAAAATAATGTCAATTTCTAATGCACTACTCGGTATATAATCTTATGGAAATTAGTCTGACAGTTTTGAAGTTTTATGGATGGCATTACTAGATTATCAAATATCGAGCTATTCTGTATTGAAAAACTGAATAAACTCGTGTTGTTCACCACTGTGTTGTACATCAAAAGTCTCCGTAGTTAGGACATAACTTTTACATTTTCCACAAACTGATCTGGATATGCATTTTCCCTGAGAACAGATATTATGAGGTTTATTTCTTTCTATAGATTCTGGTTGGAATTTCAAACTGTTTGGGCTCGATTATGGAGACATTCAACTATGCCTTTTTTCACACTGTCATGATGGTTTGAGTTGTACTGTAAATATCGACATGATATCTAAAAAGGGAAGTTGGTTATTTTGTTTTGATTCTAGCTTGAATTTTATCGTTGGTTCTTGTTCGTTTATATGATCCAAAATTTTTTTAAATTTTTCTTTACTTTGATTAAAGATAGCGAAATCATCATCAATGTGTCTCCACTATACTTTTGGACCATTGTGGAAAGTTTCAACGAAGGATTCTTCAAAGTATTCCATGAATATGTTACTCAAAATGGGTGACAAAGGCTATACCAAAATCTTGTAGATAAAATTCGTTTTTGAATTGGAGATGTTTATTCTGTACATAGTTTGAGTAATTATATGACGGCATTGACATCCAGTTTTGTTCTCTGATTTTTTCTAATATTTTTTTCACGATTTCCAGAGTTTTATCAATAGGGATATTGGTGAACAAACTTTCGACATCAAAACTCACTAGGAGATCTCCTTCTTGAATTTGTGATTCATTAAATGTATCTTGAAAGTGGGGGGTATTCCTTATGAAACTATTCCCATTTCCAGATAGTGGTTTCAGAATGTTGAGTAGGTATCTAGCGAGTTTTCATTCCACACCCAACCTAATACCGTATGTCCCCGGATTATCTGAGAAGATCAAACGAATTGGACATAGGTATGATGTGAGGACATGATTTAGAACAACAAATACACTGAGATCTACACTAACACAAATAAAACTAAAAAACGCCGAAGAAAGTACCAAAAGATGTGTGTGTCTACAACATACCTTGTTCGTGTGGTGTTAGTAATATAGGTGAAACCTCAGCATAAGAAGTGCGCCAAAGTGAACATCAGAGTTACATCAGAAATCGAGAAATAACCGGATCAAAAATTGAAGAACATATCCTCACATCCAATGGCAATCATACGATTTAATGGAAAAGGACGAAAATCTTGATGAAAGAACCACATCAAGAGAGGAGAAAATTGAAAGAAATGGCCTGTATTATTCTTCATTCCAATAACAACTGCTTTTCAACAAATTCTGTTGAAATGATTCATACGTGGTTACCCCTACTCAGACAAGGAGAGAAATGACTGAGTGCTAATAAATTGATCTGAACAACACTCCATATATCAAATAAGCAATACGTCACATTCAATTTTTTTGGCAGACCTCAATTTGGAAAAGCAACAAAAACTCTGCAAAAGAAAAAAAATATTCAAAATATAAAAGGAGATTTGGGAGATTTTGAGAACGGGGGCAGTTATAGTCCCCGAAACGTCAATCATATATATATAGAGAAGTATCTTTCGAATTTTCACTATTTTTTTATAGGCAAATCCAGAATACGGCATGTTACTGAATAATTGAATAATTTTTCTTCAGGAAATATAATTTGGTGAACGCAGTAACTTATCAGGGTGAACTGATCAGTTTACCCTTTCTACACTTGTCTAGATTTTCCTGATTATATTTTCATTTCCAGACTGTGGAAGGATACTCAAAATAACATGTCAAGAAACGTTGTTCCCCCACAAAAAATCACATTCATTCAATACTTAGGATTGAATTATTATCATTATTGTGTTTTATATCCAGAGCTGTGCCGAACACTGACAAAAAGTCTAAAGCACTAAGCACTTTTTTTTCTGAAATGTTCGCGATTACTAAGCACTTTCAAAAAGTAATTGGACTTAGCGAGCACTAAGCATTTTTTAAAAGGGGGAGACTGTTAGACACTCAAGTTACTTTTTGATATTGAATTGCTGTAATAAACAATTTGGTCCAAATAAAATGAAAAGTTTTTATATTTTTGGTTTGATTACGTCGAATTGAATCCAGAACAGCAATGGAAATAGGATAATTATGTAAAACGCAAGGCTTTGCCACGTATGATCAGGCGCGTGCCTGGGGTAATTCCATGGGGGAGGGTAATCAGTATGAAAGTGTCATATACGTTCTGAAAAGTAGAACTTCAGTCATACTATCGCATTGAAATTCCTTATAAAAAAATATTAATAATAAAAATAAACAAAATATTTTTCGAAATAAAAACAATTATTCAAAAATAAGGGAACTAAATGGATGAAATAAAAAAAACAGATTTTAATGGATACATATAGTACCAAATTTGAAATTTTTATTTTCTTTTTTTTTAAGAACCGACTTTGTCTATATTATTATCTATATTAATTTGTATGTCCCGATGTATATTTAAAGAGAAATGTGCTGTTGAGGGATTCTCCGACATGGTTGATCTTTATGGGTTTTTAAACTCAAAGGAGAAAAACTTCGTTCTGCCGAAGCGAAAGATACTGGCAATGTAACTTGAATTTGTACAATAGAATAAATCAAAGGAAATATATTTTTAACACACTTCAATCATAAATCGAAACCAGTATCAGGCATGACAATTCTTCCATTCACCATTCATTTATCCGTAGAAAGAAGTTTCTCTCTTATTCATTTTCAATTAATTGTGTCAAAAATGCTACCAAATTGTTTTCACAATTTTCTAGCTGTGCATGTGAATGTTACAAGCAGATGGAAGGTAAAACTTTTAAAAATAGCATACAGCTTTATCATTGAATCTGAAATCCTTTATAATACTATCAAGGACAGGAAAATAGACAGTGATTCTATAATAATCCTCTGGACAATTATATTGTATATTTGGACTCGTAGTTTGTTTACCTATTACTCATGGTATAGTAATGTCGATCTCTAACATTTCGTGAATTTTTCGCTATTTCTTTGTCAATTTTGTTGAAATTACGGTCCCTTTTGAATTGCTATGTTTGTAAAATATGTGTAATGACCTCCGCCTACAAATGATCTATAGTTTTAGTCTGTAAAGTTTTGCTTGAGTTCAGTGTGAGTCCTAATAATTCTGATTAAAAACATAAACTTACTGCTGCATCTCTCGCCCCAATTAGATATTAAATCAAGGGATTCAATGATATTTGAACTTTTTTTTAATCGGTGAATTTTCAATCCACTTTGTATCTCATAACTTCTGAAATTTATTTCCATTGATGTGAAATAGATGAATTCAATGCGTGGTTATTGCATGGGCCCTTCAGAGCATTTTTCAATTCTTGCTGTAATTCTTTAACGGCGCCTCTCTATTCACCCAACATTAAATTGCACCCATCGGTGCCAAATCTCACACAATAATGATTCAAACCCAAAGTTTTTAGCGGTTTCACGACAATTTGTACCAATTTTCATTAAAATCGGATAATAAATAACAAATCTCGTCTGCCATATTAGATTCTCTATCGTTAATTTTGACAATAAAATCATAATCACATTAACACAGTACATTAAATGAAAAATGTGTATTGTGTATTTCTGAATCAATTTGATATATGTACTTTGTGTTCAGTCATGACCTTCCTAAAGGGAATTCCTCAGTTTTCCGAAATAAAGGACATTTCGAATTCTGCATAATAAATGGTCACCCGGTATATGGTGACAAATTATGTTGATGATTCACAGACCCACTGAAAGAAAAAATGTAGCAATATTTGGTATAGACTAATTGAAAAGCAATCGATATACATTCCTCAGTAGAGCTAACACAAAATACAATTGCTCATTAATATTCAGTAAATGTGGGGAATATTTTCTCCATAAAAAATAGGTTGACATAATTATATCTACTGAAAAAATTAGTTCTCTAATATAAAGGAACTGGTAAAGCCGTAGTAATTATTAAACTTCATGATAGAGAATATATAACATTGAAATGGAGAGAAATCATTTCAAGTTCATTAAGTTCATCATTATGTTTTCCGGGACGTGGGGGCTGAAACTTGAAACTGATTCGAAATTACTCCAAAAATGCTACAACATCTACTCCTTCCTGGTCCAATTTCATTTCGTTTGTTATGTTATTACCCTCTTCATGCAATTACCATAAGTGTGGGAAGACAACAAAGCGAAGCTCTTCAAGAATCTGGGAGTATCTATATTTTGCGTCATAATGATAATGGAAATTCTCATGTACCAATCGAAAAATATTGTACTTCTCTTGAATGAAATGATGGATGCGAAACAGAAAATCCTACAATCGAATGTGAAGGACGAGAAAATTTATAGGGATCAAGTCGACCATACTAACAAAATTAATTTATCTGTGTCCCTTTATACATGCGGCTTGGTTGGAATTCCTCTGGTTATATTGAACTACGTAAGCTATCTTCAATTTGAGAAAACTCATTTGTGAAACACTACAGAACATAAACCATTGCCATACATTTCTTGGTTTTCTTTTGACCTCGACGAGTATATATACTGGGTGGCTTTCAGTATGCATTCACTAGATGCTTTCATGGGTTGCACCTATAATACGTTGACGCAGTTATTTTTATCACCTTAATGACGTTTATGACTACAAGGCTGAAAATTTTGCAGAGGCATTTCAGAAATTTCGACGTACTTGAAGATGGAACTGAAGAAATAATCAATCTGAATGAGGTTGATGTTGTGAGATCTTTGAAAACCTTTATTGTGGAACACACGGAAAAAACAGAGTGAGTCATATGTACTGGTTCGATATTCCATTGGGATTTATCTTTTCTATTCCTTCTGGAAATGTGGATTTGAATGAATCTTTGGAGTACTTGATGTTACTAGAATTCCTGATGAACTCCGTTCAAGTCGCCTCGCTTTTGGTTGAACTTCTCACGGTAAGATCCCTCGAAAAACCTTCCAGGATGCAACTATTTCTCTGGATGATTTCTGGGGGTCAGTTTTTACAGGATGATTCAAAAGTACTTTGACAAACTTCAGGAGGTGATTCCTCACAATATTCTAATATGAATTGTCTGAATAAATATATGCCCGGAAACGCATCGTTTCCAAGATCGTAGAAGTTTTATTTTTATTTTAGTTTTTTTTTAATAACTGACCTCAATCAAACGAAAATTGAGATTGAGAGGTTTTCTGAGGTGTCGAATTCGAACATGATGTTATTATTGCTCTTACTCGTAGGGGGCGCCACCTACACGTCTTTCCCTTTTTTGAAAATTCATAACTTTTTTGAGTGTACTTCTAGCACATTTTTCAGTGAAAAAATCGATTTCTCTATCATATCTACGAAAAGAAGCTTCTTTTGTTACAAGTCGCTATAAGCAACCGTTTTCTAGATATTTGGACTTGAAAATTTCAAGTCGATTATTTGATAATCGATGCTTGTTGAAGTTATTACCATTATTTTGCATTTTTCACAAGAATGCTTAGGAAATGAATTTGACGTTAGTAGGAGATTTAAGCCGGTTCTGGTCTCCCCCCCACCACTATGACGTCACGTGTGACCTTGAATGATTGCAGGTGTGCAATGTAGTGTGTTCGACCTTGAGATTTGACTTTGAGATTTGTCATTGAGTTTTGACATTGGAGTTTGGTCGACTTTTAGATTCGACTACAGTTTTGACCTTGAGTTTGACCTTGATATTCATAACATTAAGTTTTGACTATGAGATTTGACACTGAGTTTTGATGTTGGGATTGTTTCGGCAACCTTAAGATTTGATCTCGATTTTTGTTTGTTTGACCTTGACTAAAGTTGTGGTGTAGGCATACATATTCTGTGTAGTCATGACCTTCATGGATCCTGGAACGTGGTGATCCACCACAACCAAGTTCATTGGAGTTGCCAGTTGGTGATGGCTCCATTCAAGTGGATGAAGTGAGCTCTTCTTCTGATCGATCATATGAGTCAGATTCAGACTCAGACTCATCCACTTGTCTTCTGACGAATCTGAAGATTCTATCGATTGGGATTTTGATGAAAACGTCCACGAATGCAATGAAAATTGTGGTTGTGTTAATCCCGTCGTATTCTTAGACGAGTTAGATGATTATTTGTGAGGGGTAAACTAGATATTGGGGTGTACATTCTCATGGGTGGGTAAAACACGAGGATGGTG
>JAFIRS010009096.1:0-12119 GCA_018342105.1 Gonioctena quinquepunctata | reverse complement strand
TCAATTTTTTTTTTCTGACTACCCCTCCCGATCACTTGTTTATTTTAAAAATCGCTTCCGACACCAATTGTAACGTAAATAAACTTAACTGGTTCTACTAATTTATTTCCACTTGATCTACAACAATTTATATTACTACTCCACTGTATGGCTCGATCGTATGGGCTCGTTCGACTGTCTTGACCCCCTTGAGGGTTGCCTATTTATCTTCGATACAGCATTCTCGATGTTTCGAATTCTGGCATGTTCCAATTGTTTCCAATATTGACCGTTGTTTTCCGTGGCAGAGCGACTGGATGGTTCTCGAATATCTCCGGGGATGATCTCATCGTTGTCGACGGCAACGCGCGAGGCGACAGGTCCGGCCTAGGTTCGTTACACTTCATTCAATATGCTTGGGTTCAAATCGATACTTCTATTTTTCAAATCGTTTTTCAAGTGCCAAAATAGCTTGAATACATCGATTCACACTAGTTCGTTGAAAATTAGCCGAAGCGGAGACATTGACTTTCTGCCGAGTTTGTCCTTATTATCAGGACATTGACCTCGAGTTTACGCTGACAAAACATGAATGTGCGAAAGAATTCTGCAATGATTCTAATAATGGATATTAATTTCCGGTTATTGTTTTTGGGCTTTCTGTGAGTTTACCTCATTATCATTGACTCTACTAGCATTGAGACGGCAAAATCATGTTCGTAAATCAAACATTATTTTTTAAAAAAAACCAAAAAAATTATATTCGCAGTATGACGTAATCAAAGCAATATTTCGGAAAGTTCTTTGGGATGATATATTTGTTGGCCCGGGACACTTTTTCTTAAATTTTTGAGTACGATCCTACAAAACCATTATAAATTTTTTTTGGACAAGCAGTTTTACTGCAAATGCAAAACATTTATTAAATCGGAATGGTTTAGGGTGCAATGGACCATTATTTCACATGGCGCTGCGACTGTTTGTAAAAAAACCTGAATATATCACTGAAAATTAGAGTTTCGAATATGGGAATTATAAAACTTTCAAATTTAAAAAGGATGAACAGAATGAAATAAACCCCTCTCATAAGATAGTTCGATGTTTTTTTTTTCCGTGAAAATAATTGAAAGGGAGGAATTTTCCACAATTCATAAACGATAGAAAAAGAAGTGAAAAAATTGTGATTTCAGCGTTTTGGGAGATATCGTTGATGAGGCCCATAAGTGTAAACTAGATGACTATGAAGTGGAGGATATGCGTGCGGGCAAAAAAAAAGGTGAAATGTTTTTGTACCCAGCCAAATTCGTATACAAGACGTTCATTTCAGTACCATCAGAGTTAGGGTTTTTTCAGAATATCTATCAGATGGAGTCGTCCGCGTGGCTTTTCCCGGGAAAATAGTTGTTTTCTTGTTCATAAAAAAACTTAATTTTCATCTGGATTTTTAATTCACAAAAAATATTTCAATTAAATTTCCTTGAAAATGTTTCCTTTTTAAATGAATACTCCACAAGAGGTTATCTTGAACGATGGAAGATAGTGACTGATGTTCATTTTTTTTGTCGCAGATGATTCCACATTTAATTTTATAAATTATGTTCATATTTTCAGAAAATCAGTCCAAAACGGTTTTTGTAAATTTTATTTCCTACTACCCATACATCATGTGAATTTGAAATGACTAGGGGTTTAATCGGGGGGTTTATCATATGTGCTGGGGGTTTTTTGCTAATTTTGTTTTGAAATTTTGGGGAAAAATTTTCCCTCAAAATTTTTACTGAGTGTGTTTTATTATTTTGTAATTAAACCACGGAAGCAAACTTATTTCCATTTGGAGATTTATTAATTCGAATCGGCACATTCTTATACCAACCTTTTAGAATGTTTTTCCAAAAGGGATTTGTGAGAAATTTTTTGTCCAATGATATTTTCTCTTTTTTCCATTGACTTTTTGAATAAACGTATTGGGAATTATCTTCCTCTTAAATAGTAGGCATAATCCATTTTTACAAATTCATTTTCCGCCTTTCTCTTTTTCGAAAATAGAGGATTTTACTGATACTCCAGTTTTTTTTCCCATTATTTTCAATTTCGAAACGAAATAAGTGTTATTGCATAAGCTGCTTCTCCTCCGCGCCAAGCTAATTTAAACGCCAAAATGTGATAAAATTTTCTTTTGAAATCTTGATTTTTTAAAAAGCTGATGCCTAGATTTTCTTTCTTGGGTTTGTTGTTGGTTTTTACGTTTAGCATTATTTTGCTCGTGATGATCAAACTGAACGTCGGTGGAAGGGTTTGATACAATATTGAATCCGTTTAAAAATTTCTTTGTGCATTTTAGCGGTGGTGTTCCAAATTGTTTCAACTACCGCTTCTTTGTAGTCTTCTCCGTTGCCCTTTTGCATATTAAATGCCCAATCTTGCAATATACTAATTTCTTGATGGAAATACGGTCAAAAATTTTATCTTTTCCAAAAAGTAGAAAATTGTCCCAGATTGATGATTCGTCCAACTGTATTTAAAGGGGCACAGGTATTAAAATTTTACTAATTTCGGCGTTCGTAGACTCACTGAATCGACTTAGAAATTAATAAGTTGTTGACAAACATGTCAAACTATTTATTTTGGCAATCAACACTGCGATAATTAATAAACTAATGAACGAGTGGAAGAAACCACTATGCATTTGTCGCTGTAAAGTTGCAGCCTTTTGCCGCTGTCAAACTGACAAGAAAAGTGGCATATGCGATTTTTTATACGAGTTTAATTGTAGATAAAATGCGGGGAAAACGTTTCATCACTATAAAACTGACCTGATTGGTTCTCTAATTTCGAATTTTTGGCCATTTGTATGGGGTTTAAAAAAAAAAAGAGAAAAAATCGCTCAAAATTTTGAAATTTTCGAAAAAAATTTTCCCCGGAAATTTAACTAAACGATCTGGGTCTTATTATCTGATTAAACCCAAAACGAGGGGGTGGTTCAATCTTCGTAAAGAGGTAAAAAACAGTTTAAACAGAGACAAAAAGCTTGAGGGGATTTAAAAAAAATTTTCGATAGAATCCTCTAACGAAAGTTATTTGATAAATATTTCCCGGATCACATTTGAAGTGGGTAAAAATTTTCAGAATTCATATATATTTGTTTTTTTTTTTTTGGGAAAATTTTAAATTTCGTTCTAAAATTGAAGGAATTGTGTCCGTTTCTAAATGCTTCGTGTCTCAGATTCATTCATTTAATTATCATTCACTGCTTTTGATCTCACCCATAAACCTTTTAAAATATATATATAAATTTTCCACTATCGAAAGAAAATATGTTTGTATCTAAAAACCCTTAAAAAAAATACTTTATATGGATTAAAACTCGAGCCTCCGGGGGAGAGGTGACGCTTAACCCCCTGGCCCGAATATTGTTGTTGATTATATGACAAAAAGCTGTTAATTTTAAAAGCCGGGCTTTTTTTAAAACTGAAAAAAGGGATTTTAAAAAAATCAAACTGGAAAGGAGTTAAGCCCCTTTTTTAACCTTCTGCTTTTTTTTTCCTAAATGGGTTAATGCTTGCAAAATTTTTCAATTCTGGAATTTATGTAAAAAACAGCGAAAAGACTTTTTTTCATATCAAACTGAAGTTGGTTCTCGTTTGAAATTTCGGTCATCTGATTAAAATAAGGGGGGAAATAGTGCTCAAAAAATTTTTGGGGAAATTTTTGAGAAAGTATTTTGCCGGGGAAATTTTATGAGGGGATTTGGGGGTTTTAAAATCTGATCCCAGGCCTTTTTGTGGTTTAATTTCGATAATGGGCTCAAATTACACGAGTCAATTTCTAGAAAAATGTTGGGGGAAAATTTGGGCAACCTCTAACCGTGGTATTTGATGAAATTTTTTCCGAATTACATTTGAAACTTGATGAATTCCCCCAAAAAAAATACATCATTTTTTACCAAATTTTTTGTATGGGGAAGATTCAAAAAAAGCTCATAGATCGAACGAGCCGGCCTTCCGGTGGGGGACTGATGGAAATTATTGTTTTTGTTATAAAAAGCGGTTTTTTACATTGCCTTACTTAAAATCGGGTTTTAACGTGCTAAAAAAAGGATATTTCAAAAAAAAAATCACTGTAATGGGAGTTAAAAACCCCATTCAATCAATTTTGCTTTTCCGTTTTCATATAGGAATGGAATGTGTTGACATAATTTTGAAGGCCCAAATGTCGTTTCATTGCAAAAAAATATCGAATTTACTCGTGGTTTTATTAGTAAAAAACAAAAAGCGTTTACACTATAGAACTCCCCCGATTGGTTTTTTATTTTGGGAAATTTTGGATTGTTTGGGTTTCCCCAAAAAATGGGGAAATGACGAAAAAACGCTACAATAATGTTATTGCTGTTGTAATGTTGTTTGTTTGTTTTTTTTTTGAAAAGGCAATTAAAACCCAAAAAAGGGAACTTTTTTAAAAGGAACAATTAAAATGTTCAATCGATAAGAACTTTTTTTTTTTATTCCCCCCACTTTTTTAATTCACTAAAAATACATGGTTTCAAATTTTTTTTCTATAATATATTCCTATATTCGTTGAAATAGGTAACCTAACCTAAGGGGTTGGGGGTTAGTGGCAAAAAAGTTTTTGAACTTTCTCGATCCGGGGGCCCCAATGAAACATCTACACCCATTCAAAGAAAACAGTTTTGGTTAAAAAATGCAGAATTCTAGCGCATATGTCAGATTTGCCAAAATGTTTAGTGCCCAAGATAGAAGTATTAGTTCTCAATGTAATTGATGTACATGAAAACTTCATTTTTTCTAGATGGACGTATATTTTGTGGTATGAGTTATCAAAGACATCAGCTCACAAGTTGGGAAATAAAAAATGGAATTCTTAAATCCTCATTCTATTTCATATGCCAAATACCGCTTCTGTCACAGACGGCTTAGATTGTTGATGCTTGTGTGAAACAACCACTCAAATATCATGGTCGATGGAAATCAATGGTTTTGACTGAAAACCCCATTGACAAAGTCAACGTAGCACCCAAATTTAAAATTTGATGGACTCAGATCAAAATCCCTATTCACCATTATTCTTACAAAACAAACAAACGTACCGCAGTTTTTTTATTTGGAAAAAAAAGAATAGGTTTAATTTTGTAGTCCCTTATTATCATGACATTTCTGTGGTTTGTTTCGATAAAGTTTTTTATCACTTGACTTTCAGTCGGGTAAGTAATGTAATGGTGCGAAAAAATCGCCTCGAGATTATTGAGACCCTTCCAGAGTGAAGCCCGTCTGTTTATTTTTGATAACTGCGAAACTGTTTTACTACCCAGCTGTCATTGTCAAAGAAGTGCACTATTAAGAAATTACAGAAACTATATCATTGACTTGAATATGTCAATTGAAAGTACTTAAAAAATATACCCCGAAAATTGAAATATTTTCCAACTGACATCAGTCAGAAAATAAAAATATTCTAAAATTTTGCCCTTTTACTATTAAATCTATCTGATGGATTAGGAACTCATTAGAAGAAAAACATAAAAAATACAAATTGTTGCAGTTGAAGTATTTCAAGTCTGGGCTAAAATGTTTTTCCATCTGTCATCTGTCTATCTGTTCATCTGTCTATCTGTCATCTGTCCATCGTTCATCTGTCCATTGTTCATTGTCATCGTCATCTTTCCTTTTATCTGTCAATTCGTCATCTGCTATCTGTCTATCGTTCATCGTCTATCTGTCATCTGTCATCTGTTCATCTGTTCATCTGTCTATCTGTTCATCTGTCAAATTGTCTATCTGTCTATCTGTCTATTGTTCATCTGCCATTGTCTATCTGTCTATCTGTTCATTCGTCAATATCTGTCTATCTGCTGTTATCTGTCTATTGTTATCTGTCTATCTGTCTATCTGTCCATTGTTCATCTGTCTATCTGTCCATTGTCACCTTTTTATCTGTCTATCTGTCTATCTGTCCATCTGTCTATTTTCCTTATTTGGGTTATCTGTCTATCTGTTCATTGTCTTCGTCTATCTGTCTTTTCTGTTCATTCGTTTTTTTATCTGTTCATTTTTATCTGTTCATCTGTTATCTGCTATCTGTCTATCTGTCTATCTGTCTATCTGTTCATCTGTCTTTTCCGTCATCTGTTATCTGTTCATCTGTCTATCTGTCATTCGTCTATTTGTCATCGTCTATCTGTCTATCTGCTCAAATTCGTCTATCTGTTCATCTGTTTTTTTATCTGTCTATCTGTTCATCTGTTATCTGCATTGTCTATCTGTCTATCTGTCTATCTGTCTATCTGTCTTATCTGCCCATCTGTCTTTTCGTCTATCTGCTCCATTCGTTCATCTTTTCATCTGTCTATCTTTTCTTCGTCTATCTGTCTATCTGTCTATCTTTTCTTCGTCTATCTGTCTATCTGTCTATCTCCCCTAGTTCATCTGTTCATTCGTCTATCTGGGTTCATCTGTCTTTTCTTTTCATTCGTCTATCTGTCCATTCGTCTTCGTCATTCGTCTTCTGTCTATCTGTCTATCTGGCCTCCTGTCTTTGCCCCATCTGTCCATTCGTCTATCTGTTTTTTATCTGTCCATCTGTCTATCTGTCTATTCGTCTATCTGTCCATCTTTTCATCTGCTCTATTCGTTCGTCTTTGTCTATTCGTCTTTCGCCTGTCGTCTATCGTCTATCTGTTCATCGTTGATTCGTCTATCTGCTCCTTTCCCGTCTATCTGCCTATCGGGGTTCCTTTCTCTATCTGTCTATCTGTCTATTCGTCTATCTGTCTATCTGCTCTTTCTGTCTATCTGTTCATCTGTTCATTCGTCTATCTGTCTATCTGTCTATCTGTCTATTCTTCATCTGCCCCATTCGTCTTTTCGTCTATTCGTCTATCTTTTCATATCTGCCCCTTTTCCCTTTCATCTTCATCTGTCTATATCTGTCATTCGTTCATCTGTCTATCTGTCTAATCTGTCTATCTGTCTCTTTCGTTATCTGTCATCTGTCTATCTGTCTATCTTCATCTGTCTATCTGTCTATCTGCTCTTTCTGTCTATCGTCTATCTGTCCTATCTGTCCATTCTGTCTATCTGTTCATCTGCTTGTCTATCTGCCCTATCTGTCTATCTGTCTTTTCGTCTATCTGTCTATCTGTCTATCTGTCCATCTGTCTATCTGTTCATCTGCCCATTCTCTATCTGTCTATCTGTCTATTCGTCTATCTGTCTATCTGTCTATTCGTTCATTCTGCTCATTCTGTTCTTCTTCGTCTATCTGTCTATTCTGTTATCTGTCCTATCTGTTCATCTGTCTATCTGTCTATCGTCTATCTGTCTATCTGTTATCTGTTCATCTGTCTATCTGTCTACTCTGTCTGTCATCTGTCTATCTGTCTATCTGCTCCTTTCTGTCTATCTGTTCATCTGTCATCTGTCTATCTGTCTATCTGTCTATTCTGTTCCATCTGTCTATCTGTCTATCTGTCATTCTGTCCATTCTGTCTATCTGTCTATCTGTCCTTTCGTCTATCTGTCTATCTTTCATCTGTCTATTCATCTGTCTATCTGTCTATCTGCCATCGTCTATCTGTCTCATTCGTCTATCTGTTCATCTGTCATCTGTCTTTCTGTTCATCTGTCTATCTTTTCATCTGTCCTATCTGTCTATCTGTCATCTGTTCATCTCGTCTATCTGTCTATCTGTCTATCTGTCCATCTGCTATCTCATCTGTCTATCTGTCTATCTGTCTATCTGTCCATCTGTCTATCTGTTCATCTGTCTATCTGTTCATCTGCTCCATTCCTGTCTCATCTGTCTCATCTGTCTATCTGTCATTCTGTCCATCTGTCTATCTGTCTATCGTCCATCTGTCATCTGTCATCGTCTATCTGTCTATCTGTCTCATCTGCCCTATCTGTCTATCTGCTCATCTGTCCATTCTCGTCCATCTCAGTCTCATCTCGTCCATCTGTCCTTCCATCTGCCACCTGTCCATCCCTCGTCCATCCGTCATCCTTCGTCTCGTATTTCGTTCGTCTGTCCGTTGTCTGTCTGTCGTCCGTCCGTCCGTCCGTCCGTCCGTCCGTCCGTCCGTCCGTCCGTCCGTCCGCCCGCCCCTATCATCAAATGCTCGTTGCACTAAATACTATCATTGTTTCTGGAAGAAAAATGTCATGTAATAATTGTATTCGTCCAAGGGGAATATCGGGTCGGCGATCAACTTCATCATGAGGTTTTTTGTAACATTGTACTGAACACCTCCATTGAATCCAAAATAAATCTGTTCTTGGTGAATCGAGTATTATTCTACAACGTAGATATCTTGTCGAAAATATATCTCAATCCATTTCTTCGCTACATAGCTTGAGGAAATGGCTTACCATCGACACAATGGAGATCAGGTAATTTTCATACACGCTTTAAAAGCTTCACCTGTATATTTCTATGTATAAATGTAGGTAATGGAATCTTTGAAATCAGTTTTCACCCACTTCCCGATGTCCGAAGTATTTGAAATTTTGCTCATATATTAAGAACCGATGACAATACAATGATTTCATAGCCATGACCTGGTATTCTCACTTAGATCGTCAGGAAAAATATATATATTCATTTCAAAGATATGGCGAAAGCACTGGTTTTTTACAGTTTTTTACATTTTAAAATATGACGAATGCACATTCGCCAAAATTGAGTTTAGTTTTCATCTCAGTGCAGGAATCAACGAAGAGTTTTTTTTTAGTCTCAGTAGCAATATGGACTAAACTTTCTCCTATGTAAAAAACGTGGGTGCCTTTCACTTCTTTTTCATAATTATATTAAGATAACTGATATCGCACCTCCGCTCTTTTAAATAAAAATAAAAAAATTGTCAACGACTTTATTCTATTATTTTCAAAAGTCGCCCCATGCTTCATGAGCGTTTTTTAGTTTTTAAAATCATTTTATGTATCACACGATATCAGTTACACCCTCATCGTTTGGAGTGCTTCTTCCCATGCTGATAGAACTTCCAAATTTCCCAAAAAAAAACATATCAAATTCCCAGTACAGAGAGTGGACTGAACTAATCTGAAAATAGAGTTATAGTGTTAGAAGAGGAGTGCAAGAAAACCTCAGGACAACAACACTTTGTTCACGTTATATAACGAAATTGAAGGAATGATCGATTTAGAAAAAAAAACAGCGATTTCTAGCATTCTCCAGAAAGAAACTTCGGCCTTTTTGAAACTCTGTTTTTCCTCCACTGAATTGAATCTCCACCCTAGTCGTGTTATGAGTGACATAAGATATCCGGGAAGAATACTTCACACAATACGGTGTTTATCTCTGGGAGCCGTGAAGGAGTTCGATGAAGTTGTACTGAAAAGGCAAGTTGAAGGGGAAATATGAAGTCAGATTGAATCCAAGAAGCTATTTCTCCACATTAGAAACATTCAGGGCAGGTGTGGTTTAGGAGAGCACAAACACAAGAGCAACAAATTTCTGTATCTTTCTGAAATGTCCTGAGGATTTATATTTGAAGATATACATTGTGGTGGAATTGTAATGACATGGAAAGTTTCCATTCCATCTATATTCATATTCTTTGAACTTATATTGTAACTTTCCCATCTTCTGCCCATTAAGCATCGCTGTAATCATGAAAAGTTGATTTTGATAAGGAACGAAGGCACGAAAATGTGCAGTTGAATGAAACATGTCCTATCAACCAACATAACCCTCAGCAACTACGAAATGTACTACCCCACCATGATATCTCAAAATGAAGAAAATGAAACAATTAATTTCTTTAAAAAAAATTAACACACGAAAACGGAACTGAAAAGCAAAAAATAAAATAAACCTTCTTAGTCGTAATGACTAAGCTCCTCAACTAATGTAAGTAACTGATTTTGAGTCGGCGCCAAACAAACAAGTAACTGATACAGGTAAATCGTAAAATGATGGCATCGAGATACGCAGTGACATTTTGTAAATTTTTTTGAAATTATTTAAAGATTCTCGTTGATTATTTGTTTGGCGCCGATTCATACCAAATATTATCAACTATAAGGTATACACTATCTAATAAAGAAAGAATCATCCAAATAGGACAACCCAGTACAAAGTTATGCCTGATAGAATCGGTTAACGAAATTCAGAGGGTGAACGACCAATATCCTCCATTTTGCTACCCGTAGGGGAAGACTTTTCCTTTCAAATTCGAATGGGACCAATTTCAAAGTACACCCCAATGAAATAAAATAATCGAAATCGACCTACTCTGTGAAAAGTTATGCGTGGTCTTAACTATGCAACTCTCTAACTCCCCCCATTTCCCAATCTAGCTTTGGGCACGGCAAAAACCCAATGTTGACTCTCCGATCAAACCATCAGTCGTTACTTTTAAAAACTCCTGTTTATGTTTGCCACTGATTCGTGTATTGCAGAATAACAACATTGTGACCTTTTCAAAAGTTATGATGATGTTCAATAGATTTTTGACAATATAAGTACTTCATCAATAAATCTAATGAATTGATATGCCTCTTTTTAATTAATGCCTCTTATAAGAATTTCTCAATCTCTGCTTTTATTCAAACTTTTGACTTTGTTGGATGATGCCATACTCATCTACTTCGCAAATACGTACCAATTTGGAATATGTCTTTATATCTTTATTTTGTTTGACGTTTAGTGTTCTCTTCAGTTCTGAATAATGTTTTTGGCTGCACTCTTTCAATTTTATATTCAAAATATGCCAATATCACACCATCAGTCATACTTTTGAATTTCTTAGAATCATTCTATCACATTAGGTATTTGTGAACAGATTTATATTGCCTGATTGATTTCCTGGGAATGAGTCCACAAATTGCACTTTTCGCTGCTTCGGACACTTCACTTTCTGATAACTTGTTTTACGTTTTTATTCAATTCCAATGATGAATTCATTAAATGAATTACCACCAACTCAAAATAAAAAAATCGCGTGTTTTCTTAATAAATTTGATTGTTTGGTAGAGCTTATTTGTTGCATTGCTATCATTACTGAAAATTAATTGAATGTGAAAGAAAACACTATGAGATACAGTTTTCGAAATGATGTTTGATACTCGATTGCAAAATACTTTTGCATTTTTTATTTTTTTTTGCTTGCCGTCGCTCACATTTCTTCGAAAGCGCTGAATGGACATGCAGAAAAAAATATTATAGTTGCCAATTTAAACTGACAATTATGTGTTATTCAATGATAACCAGTTTTAACTGGCAATTATCATCAATTGTCGATCAAACTAACAATTATCAATAATTGTTAGTTTAAACTGGCAATTATTGATAATTGCCAATTCAAACTGGCAATTATACATGATTGTCAGAAAAATTAGTTATGAATAATTCTTACTGCCTGGCAATTATTCATACGTAATGGTTTATTATTTTTATGCTATGAATATATTTGATTAATCAATTGCCCTAAAAAGTAAAAGTACGTGCGTATTTCCGCAAAAATGGGATAGAGACGATAGTTCGTGAAAACTTCTGTTTTTATATTCTTTGTATATTATTAAAAAATATTAGTTTGGCTAATGTTTTATTTTTTATTTTTCATTGGTACATTCTTTTCCCAGATAGCACAAGCAAATTCATAGAATATGCATAATAGCACACATTGGACTGAGTTTCACATTCTATGAACATTCTTCGAATAAACTTAAGACTTAAGGATTTTCTGAGTACTTTCTCAATATTCATAACAGTTTTTTGCGAATCTCTTCCAGAATATTCCTTTAATATTCAAAGCACATTCTATGAACATTGAAAAGTGAACTGAGTACTGAATTTCACATTCCGTGAACGTTCCTTAGATATTTAGGGAATTATTTTGAAACATCAACCCTATTGATTGTTCTGACATAATGTCAGCTTTTTTAATCAAGTAATACAAATCATCAAAAGTTATACAAATCCCAGTAGATTGACAAATATAACATATATTCAATATAATAAGGAGATAATTTTTGTTCTCAAAGTAATGAATAAATCAATCGCTTCGATAGGATATGATGTTAAAGTTAATCCCTTTTCTTGATTATCATACAATACAAATCCCAGTAGATTGACAAATATAACATATATTCAATATAATAAGGAGG
>JAFIRS010009095.1:0-12136 GCA_018342105.1 Gonioctena quinquepunctata | reverse complement strand
TACTTATATTAATATTATTGGGATATTAACAGAAGTGGCAGTGTTGAAATTAGAATTAGACGCATCAGTAATTGTACTAGTTTTCGAGATATTAATTTCGTTACGGCCCTCTTCAATCTATGAAGCTATGTGAATTCTGTTTCTTGAAGAATTTTCTATGTATCCCTCCGCTACATTGGTTGATTTCCATCCTCCGTGTATCTTCAAGTTGGTTGTACTACCACCACTTTCAGCGAGTAAAGTGGCTGAGCTCCTGCATAAACAGTACCCGGTGTATTCTTTGGGATTCGGTAATTTAAGAAATTCAGCAATTGTGCAGGCGATTTTCTCAAAAGTTTGAATACTAATAGGTTGTAAAGTACATTTTCCGTTTCTATAACAAACAAATAATCTACGATGTAATGACAAATATTTTCTGTATAAAGAAATATTATTTTCTCCAATGACGACAAAGATTCTATCCATATTCGTTTCAGAATTACGAATTTTAATCACTAACATGGTTGTCTTATCTTCTATATCATCCAAATTCATTTTACAAAGCTCTTCACAAGCGCCTGCCAAACCAATGATCAATGCAACCTAAAATAAAAAAATATCAATCATAAGGAAGAAGAAGATGTAGATTCAATTATATTACCCATGTCATTGGTAGATATTATCTCCAGCTTCTGATAAGAAATGATTTCTTTTAAGGAAATCAATAACTTTGGGATAGCGGCTTATATTTATATTATTTTCAATATTAATTGCTCCAGAGGCTTGATGGCTTTAAGATTTTAGATTTCACCATTGAATATGCGAGAATCACTCATAGTATGCACATTTTTTTCATTACTCCATTTTTGAAATATATTGTTGACCAATTCATACCTCTCTCTTGACTTAACCGGCAATAAATCATGAGTAGCCGCTTTAGCAGATTGACCAATCTCATGTGGAATCATTTCAGCCTCACTTCCACTACTGTTTCCATTTTTTTTATTTGAAAAGCGAAAAAACACAAACCAATGTTACATGACAAGCGCTATCATAATAAAATATGAAGTTCATGTTATCGTCAAAGCCGCCCACATAGATACCCAAAATCGTCCTGAAAGTAACAAGAATCGTCCCGAAAGTAACAAGAATCGTCCCGAAAGTTATGAAATCGTTTCGAATGTGAAAAAAATCTTCCCGAAAATAGCTACTTTCGGTACCATTTGTGTAAAGTGGTACTTCCGATTTAATAAATCATACTGAAAATTCTATTTTCAAGATGACAGCAGAAAAAGCACTTATATTTATTGAATGCTCGCGATCACTGAGTTCTTTCAAAAAGTAATTGGACTGAGCACTGAGCACTTCTCAATGGTGTGATACTGTTGGCACTTAAGTAACACTAACACAGCACATTAAATGAAAGCTTGTAAAAATGTTTCGAAAAAAAAGTCCCGGTTCGTAAAAATCACCTGGGCCCTTTCGGCACCCAAAAGTACCTCAGTACGCGCATGCAGAGAGTTCCGAGATACAAAGGACTGCCAGAATCATAGTAAAACATGATTGATTTAAATTTGTGACAACTGGTCTGGTCGAATAGCCCTTCCAGTCACAGAAAGTCATAAGAATATTTATTTGTTTCCTATAACTGTTCTTACGGTTTCTAAATGAAGTATCATCGTTTGTAGAAAGACTATTCATTGAGTAATGGAGAATAGCGGCATTTCAGAGAAATTTTGAAATTCTAGAAAGAACTATCTTCGAGCAAGATTCGAACCTGCGTCCTCTAGATCTCTACTCATACGCTCTACCAACTGAGCTAATAAAGACACAAGTTTCCATCTGCGTATGTCCACCGCTTTTTCCAATAACTTAATGAGAGTTATTAGGATGGGTTGAGAAAGTGGAAGGGATCTCAAGCACTTATCAGTAGCCATCAAGATCAATTTTCCCTCCACCCTAACGTCACCATCGACGTGACGGTTCCAGCCAAGGTTCAGGAAGTCGATCTCCGACCACTGAACAAGATATTTTCACAGACTCAATACTCATTTCGTATTTATATATTTGGCAAAATTATGATGGCGTGTGAAAATGATCTTGATGGCCACTGATAGTGCATGAGATCCTTTCTACCTCATTAATCCATCCTAACAACAAACTTACATTAAATTCTAGGAAAAAAGCTATCTCCGAGGCGCAGATGTAACTTTATGTCTTCGATAGCTCAGTTGGTGGAGCGTAAGACCAGAGATCTAGAGGACGCAGGTTCAAATCCTGCTCAAAGCTAGTTTTTTTCTATAAACTGAAAATTTGTCCAAAATGCCACAATTTTCCATAACTGATATATATATATATATATATATATATATATATATATATATATATATATATATATATATATATATATATATATTCACAGACGCTATTTCCTCTTTTCGCAATAACAAGAACATTACAAACAACGGACTCAAGAGTCAACCTCACAAAAATTCAATATAAATTGAAACGAGTGGTAGACCACAAGCAAAAAACAACTACTTTCCTGGCAAATACCACGCAGAACATTGAATGACCATTCCGTACTGATGAGGGCCAAAATCCTAATTCATTTTGATTTGTTAATGTAATAATAAGAATAGGCCGATAAAAAATGGCAAAACCATCGGCAACACAATGAAATACGTTAAAAAACATTGTACTATTGTTTTTGAGATTTGGGTTCGTTTAGTGCATACATTATGGTTACATCGTTTTGTTAATATTAATTAATAATATTATTAATGTTTACTTTTACCATTTGTTTTTTCCATGGTTATCCGCGATTATTCTAGTGGGATTTCATGTTAGTCAATTGATTTGTACAGATTTTCAATAAACATTTGAAATAAAAAAATTGCAATTTGAATTACAGTTTGTTAATATGCATATCATAATCACTGCTATTTTATTACAAGCTTTTATTTAGTTTCACCTGTCCTGATGTTTGTCATCAAATCTTGCAAGTTGAATCTGACTTACTTCTAGTTGTTCGATTAACGTGAAATTTGGCAGGTGTTCATAGTTCCCGTGACAATGAATTTTGCATTTGTTAGAGAAGACAAAAAAATGGCGGCTCCAGATTTGTGTTTATGGTCCGATTCGACTCAAAATTGGTATGTGGGGGTTTTCGAGGTCGGAAATTATGAATTTTCTGTCAAAATTCACAAATTAGAGGTGGCGGCTCCAACATGGCGAACGAGTTTTGTAATTATAGTCCGATTCGATTCAAAATTGGTATGTGGGGGTTTTCGGGGTCGGAGATTATGAATCTTTTGTCAAAATTCGAAAATTAAGATGGCGGCTCCAAGATGGCGAACGAGTTTTGTAATTATGGTCCGATTCGATTCAAAATTGGTATGTGGGGGTTTTCGGGGTCGGAGATTATGAATTTTTGTCAAAATTCACAAATTAAAGATGGCGGCTCCAAGATGGCGAACGAGTTTTGTAATTATAGTCCGATTCGATTCAAAATTGGTATGTGGGGGTTTTCGGGGTCGGAGATCAAGATTTTTTTGTCAAAATTCACAAATTCAAGATGCCAGCTCCAAGATGGCAAACGAGTTTTGTAATTATGGTCCGATTCAATTCAAAATTTGTATGTGGGTGTTGGGGGTACTCACGAAAAAAAAAAAAAAAAGTACAAAATAATTGTTTGGATGTGTGACGTAGGTTATTCCGTGAGTTATAGATTCAAAAACTTGTATTCGAAATTAAAACTTTGCGCGACAAGCTCTTGAATCTATAACTCACGGAATAACCTACGTCACACATCCAAAGCAATTATTTTGTACTTTTTGGGGTATTTGAATAAAAGCTTGTTCTCAAAAAGGTTTTTTTTTATATGGTCAAAAATGATTTTTGGGAAAGTTTAATTTAAAATCGTTGGGTTTGATATTGTTGCAACAAACATGAAGTTTGTGATTCCCTAAAGAAATGAAAAAAAAATCACAAATATGCTTGAATTTGAACAGAGTTATGCAAAATTGATGTAATTCTGATTAATTCATAAAAGTATTTATGGTGAGTATAAAAAAAATTTAAAAGAAATCTTGGTAGGCCATGTTTTGGTATTTAGACATAACCTTCAATTCTAAACATTTTTTGTCTTTAACATTTAGCTGAATTTTCTGAAATAAGGGTACCTGTCGAATTTTTATATTTTTTGACCTCCCTGTATGTTGTTTGACAGCGATTCTGAGTGCACTTAATCTGATTATCGCACATGCATCAACTTTTGGCAATATTTTTTTATCCGTAATTAACGAAAAATAAAAATTCAATTTAAATATAACATAATTCGGTTGAATGTATATGAAGCTTTGATGCATCATAATCAAAATATTGAAAACCGAAGTATCCTAGATATATTTTTAATCGGACTGTGGTGAGCTCTCCTCAAACTCAAACAGTTCTGAATAGATTAGCCACTCCACTTTACTTCATTGTATTACAAAGTTCTCCTCGGTATGCGGAACTGGCGCAAAATTATAGATTCTGATCCCTCTCACAATTACAATGCAAGCTTCTACTAATTCAGACTTGTTCTTTAATCCGATCTAGTAGTCACGTCCGCCCTATAGTTTTGCCCTATGCCTAATCGCTGCATGCTTGACGTTCACTCAAATCCCTAATTATAGTGCGGTTCGATTTTTGGGCGTCTTGCTGCAGAGATTCGTGCAAATCCCCGGGTCTAATTGGCTGAAACATGTTTTGACATGAATTCTAGCTTCGGTACAATTATTCGAAAATAAGGCTCACGACAGATGGAATGAGAGTGAAAGTTTGGATGTTTTTTTAGGGAAATTAACTCTGAGATTTCCGCCACAGTTTTGCATCCCGCTCCGGCCAGTTTCAATAGAGCTTACTGGATATAAGATTTCAATCATACTTAGCGAGCTAAAATATCCGATGATTTCTTCGTGGAGATTAAATCGGTTTTTGCCTTTCTACTTCTCAATTTTAATCGAACTTTCTGGATAAAATATTCCAATCATGCTAAGCAAGTTGAACCCGAGGATTTCTGCATGGAGATTATATCGGTTTTGGCTTTTCTACTTCTCATCTTCGAACTCACCATCAAAATACCCCGTGGATATCCATTCAGAAAACAATTTTCCTACTGTCCTCCCAAAAATTATTCCGCTACATTTCAATATTTGATGCGGAATACAGTAACAATGGACCTTTTTATGCACTATGTGAAAACACTGTAATTAGAAAGTATATGTGCTAATATCACTTGGGATTTTTTATTTTATTTTTCTGATGGGTAGTTTTTCCATAATCCGGAAAAAAGTGGTTTCGTGACGTCACGTTCACTAAAAGTTGATTTGGCATCGTTGTATGAGTTGCGAATCATGGAATTGTGACGTAATGACATTTGTTATTTGATACTTTGATAGGTTCGTTCGTTTGCTCCACGGAATAGAATATTGTCAATCGTTTGTCTCTCTTCAGCTCTTTTTCTTGCATATATCTGATACGAGACACGAGATATGCAGAGAACTGCTGCAAATGAACAAGCTCGCCATGAATGTATGGTATTGAAAAATTTCGGAAATTATTTTCTAATTTTAATAACTATGAAGATGTCTAGAAAGTGCACGATTGTCTGAACACCAGTGAAAGTGAATCAAACTTTTGTAGAAAGCGGAAATATATGCTTTTGTGCAGAACATTTCCAGGTGAGTACATCAAGGAACGATCTTTAATTTCACCCAATCCAAGTTTGCAAAATCATCGATCAGTACTGTATTTTATATCCCGTCCTATAAACATATTGTTCTTTGGTTCCAGCTGAAAGAAGATACTACGAATTAGGAATATGCTAGAAACAAGGGGATCCAAATTTATGTTGAAGCAAGATGTCTGTCCACATATCAATCTGAAATGACATGGTCTGACAATGTTTCATCATAAGTGTATGACCTACCAACGATGAAGAAACCCAAACCAAATGAAAACATCACTCCTTCAGCTAGTAAAACTGTGTTGAGTGACATAACATCCATGAGAAATATTTACTCAAGAGTTTCGAATAGTTCTTCTCCTAGCAGTAGCCAAGCTAGTACATTATCCGATTCACCAAAATATCACCACCAAAAAAAAATCTGAGTATATTCCTAGTCAGTCTTCATCCGATCCTGATTGTGAAAATATCGAAGGACAGCAGCGCCAGCGCTTATCTATTGCACTTATAGAAAAGAAGAGTAATATTATTTAGGGCTTCCTGAAAATGTTTACCACATTGTGAAATACATTACCAAAATTGAGTAAATTAAATATATGGATGTTCTGATAAGTTTAGAAAAGATACGGGTTGGGGATGTATACTCTCGATTGGCTGATGACTTTGATATGAGTAAATCAAGTGTTCACAAGATTTTCACAAAAGCTGTGCCTATGATGGCAAATTGTTTATAAGAGTTTATATATTGGCCTGACATATCTGAAATTGAAAGAAATTTGCCGATCCCTTTCAGAGCTCGCTATAAGAAAGTTAATTCAATTATTGTCTGAAATTGAAAACCCTCTGATCCTGTTCGTCTGTCCATGACTTGGTCAGAATAGAAAAAATGCAATACTGTAAAAATTTTAATATCTGCTACTCCAAAAGGCACAATACAATTTATTTCTGGAGCATAGGGTGGACGAATAACAACTTTGTCGATGAGAATAATTTCTTCTATTTTGATTGATTGAAATTCAAAAATACTTTGAATAACTAGAATGTGCAGTATTATGTCAAAGTTTTCTCTTCATGAATGCCAATATCTTCAGAAATATTTTTTTTCCTATAGCTTTGTAACCATAGGGAAAATTTTTACCATAGAAAATGTAAGCCTGTTTTTGTAAAAAATAGATTAGTATCCCTCAACAAAGAATTGGTGTGAAATAAGTAAATAATTCTGCAAAAAATTTACGAAATTTGTATGAACATACTTCAAGTCTATTCATTATAAATTAATAATTATATTTTCAGTAGTTCAAACTTAATGAATATTTGACTCATCACATGAAGGAAACACTAACAGGTACCGAACATGAATTTATTTATATTATAATACAAACAGACAAAGCCTACATATATATTCACAGTTTAATGCATTTATGATTGATTATATCTAAACAATAACGAACGTTTTAAGTAAGAACTGAAGTTCTTAGTTAAAAGTTGGGCAACTTTCTAGTCATGGTTCTTAGTTCTTGTACTAGGGGTTCCATAAACGCGCTCATTGATTTGCTAGTGTTGAATCCTTAGTTATTAGTTCACTTAGTTCTTGGGAACGTTGCATGAACAAAGCATAAAAATAAATAACAGGAGTAATCATCTCATAATCCACCCTTGGCAAATTTTCCGAACCTGCTTTTACGAAGCCTTGTTTCATTATAAACACACCAAATCTTTTATGATATTGAGAAATTAATAAGTTGATGAAAATAAACATTAACCTCAAATGTCAATATGATTTTAATGGGAACTGTCTTTAATATTTGCGGTGTTGCCAATGGTCGCTCTTCATCAAAAGGAAGGCCCGTTCAGAAACTTTGAATGTTTTAAATAAAGAAAACCGTTGTTGAAATGGGTTTTTTTGTTGATGAGTCTATCAATAAACAGTGTTCAATTATATATTAATGGTGTATTTCAAGTAGTGAGCTATATTTTTGACAAGAACAGTAATGCGTGTTTCTGAACGTGGATTATGGAGGGGGTAGTTTTCGATGAACGTGACGTCACGGGTACACTTTGAAACGCAATATCTTTTCGAAATAAAAAATATATGATGGCATTCTAAGTCAATTGGACGTTTCATATGAAATATAATCGACCTATATACGTTTTGTAATTTCTTTTCGTAAATGTAAAGGTCCATTGGATCACTATATAACGTTTCTCTGCGGAAGCATATGATCTGATATATGCTGAAAAAATAATGTCATACCAATATCACTGATGAATATGTTCAACATCATTGAAACCAACCTCAACAAAGTTGTAAGTAGCATAATGTTTCTCACTTGAATATGTATTACTATTGGTTTTTTCATCTATTGTAATTTCCCTGCTGATGGAAATAAACATTTCCGAGAGCTTGGATAGACCTTACAGAGTTTACTTTTCACAAACTTTCATTTAGTTTCACCTGTTAAGTTCGCTCGTTCGTTTGTTAGTTTGGGTCAAATCTTGAAAGAGAACTTTGACCAACTACTAGTCGCCTGAAAAATTTGAAATTTGGCAGGTGTTCATAATTCCGGTGACAATGCATCATGGAATTTTTGTTAGAGAAAAATCAATATGGCGGACGAATGTTTTGTGAAAATCTATAAATTCAAGATGGCGACTTTAGGATGGCGGACGAGTTCCGTGATTATGGTCAGATTCTATTCAGAAACGTTGTAATAACGATGCTCCAATAGGATTGAGGCGAACTAACTAAAAAGCAAAAAATAAAATAACCAATGAAAAACATTTTTTTCTACGTTTATGCAAAAAACAACACTTTGTTGAACTATACTTAGTGGAAAAACTGGTTCTTTATTGCACTAGTGCAATAAAATGTTTCATGCACTCATCTGTCATTCTACTACAGCGTTTTGTGATCATGACAAACATAAATGTTCAAATAGACGCCATTTCCAGTCCATTTTCTGTGATATTAACTTACATTTCAAACAATTGCATATTTTATATTATTTTCAATCATATTTATTGCATACTGGCTTACGGAATACTAGAAAATGCAATTTATCAAAAATAAAGTCAGATTGTACCTAACATAGGTATTGATTCCTAACTTGCACTGAATGCAAATCAATAGTGCTAATTAATTATTGAATATATTGCTATTAAATCACGCTTTTTATTTTCCCACACTAAATGAAACATGTTTTTATTTTTGCATGAACGTAGAAAAAATATTGTATGCAACTCGTGCACAAAGTGTTTATTGCACTCGGCCTGGCGGCCTCTTCAGACAATTTCACGTCGAGTGCAATAAACACTTACTTTTTTCACTAGCATAGATAACTATTAAAGACAAACTATCATTCAAGCCGTGTACTAAAACTTATAAAATAAGTTTGAGTCATCGCTGACAATGATTATTTTCTGTTGAATTATTTGGTTTCAAAAAGCTTGTCGCGCAAATTGTAATAAAATTAATACTTCTACAAGTTGTAACTTACCGAACAATCATTGCCAAATGAAATTAATTGGTATTTACTTTTGAAAGCTTGTATTTAAAAATATTTTTCATGAGTTATTTTATCCATTGCTGATTACCCCAATATCCCTAGTTTTGTATATATATATATATATAAATATACTTCTGCGGATTTTCTTGGGGTTTCTGGTTCGTGGGAATAAGAAAAATTCAGTGATTCAAAATTGAATTTTTAATGAATTTTTAATACGTTTCGTTTCGGGGCTCCAAAACTTCTTCAGTTACATTTGTTTTTTCTGAAAAAGGGGGTTATGGTTATGGCATGGTGTACATTATATTTTTGTTTATTTTCTTCCTAAAACACAAATCATGAAGTTTTATTTGTTGCGATTGCTGCTATTTTTTTTTTGTGGGGTATTTACTTTTTTGGATTTTTTTTGTGTTTTTTTTACTTTTTGTGGCCAATTGGGCGGTTATAGTTGATTGAGCACTCATTGCTTCCTCTTTAATTTGACATCATTTGTTCCAGTAGCAAACATGTTGATTTACACTTATTTTCACTGTATATAAATAAATGATGCTTATTGTTCTGTGAACCATATTACTTGGCAGATCGCAGCGCAAAACTAACATTCATAGACAGCTAGATGTCTTCATAAGGTTTATGACAGTTGTCACTTTTGGCTTTTGTGTGTGTTGCCCTCTCTGTTTGTTATTTGAAATTTGATACATGGGGGTGGTTGTCCTTTTGGCTTTTTGAATTTATTAACATATAACACTGTTGTTTTGGGTTAACATGTGGAACAAAGGTCAATACGAAGAGATGGTTCTAATTTTAAAAAACTCTGGTAAACGTAATTGTGTTTTGTTTGTGCTGCCATCTGTTGTTGTTTTTTTGTGATTTTGTTTCGGTGATTGTGGTATATTTGAAATTATGAACGATAATTATTATTTTTGTAGTTATGAATTATGCAACAATTAAAACAACCAAGATTGAAATATTGATTGACAAACAAGACAGAAATATTGATAGTAAGCATTTAAATGATATTATGGTATGTTTTACTGAGGTTTTTAATGTCAGTTTTATCGTTTAGTGAATTTGGTTCTAGTTTTATGTGTATCATCTCGAGAAATTCTCTTTTTTTGGTGTATTTTTCAGTTGCTAGTATTTTTGTATCCTTGTAGTTGAATTCATGATTGGTTGTTCTTTTATGTTTATTCAACGCCGTTGCCGCATTTTCTGTGTATTTGTGTCCATTCATTCTGGATTCTAGATATTGGGAAGTTTGTCCAATATATACTTGGTTACAATTTCCTTCGTTGAACGGAATTTCATAAATCACATGTGTTTTTTTGTTTTTTGGATTTTCTGTTTTTAATTTGGAAAATGTTGTTTTGTTAAGTGTGTTATATCCTTTGTATCCAACTTGTAGATTGTAAGGTTTTATAATATTTGATATTTTTTCTGACAATCTTTTTACGTAAGGTAGTCCTATATGACGATTATTTGACGGTGTTTTGGGGTTTTTTCCCTGGTTATAAAATTTATGTATCCTGTTTTGAAAATATTATTTATCATGTTTGTTGGATAGTTGTTGTTAATTAAAGCTTTTTTTGCTTTTTCTATTGCATCGTGTCGAAATTTGGGGTCGGATGAGGAAATTGCTCGGTCTGCTAGGCCAATTATGACAGATTTTTTTTGTGATAACGGATGGTTTGATTTGTAGTTAAGATATCTACCAGACCACGTGTTTTTTGTATACCAACTTGTTTCTATTGTATTGTTCGATCGGTGTAAAGTTAAGTCTAGGAAATTGATTTCCTTATCCGAGCCCAAATTTCGACACGATGCAATAAAAAAAGCAAAGAAAGCTTTGATTACCAACAACTATCCAACAAACATGATAAATAATATTTTCAAAAACAGGATACATAAATTTTATAACCAGGGGGAAAAAACCCAAAACACCGTCAAATAATCGTCATATAGGACTACCTTACGTAAAAAGATTGTCAGAAAAAATATCAAATATTATAAATCCTTACAATCTACAAGTTGGACACAAAGGATATAACACACTTAACAAAACAACATTTTCCAAATTAAAAACAGACAATCCAAAAACCAAAAAAACACATGTGATTTATAGAATTCCGTACAACGAAGAAAATTGTAACCAAGTATATATTGGACAAACTTCCCAATATCTAGAATCCAGAATAAATGGACACAAATACACAAAAAATGCGGTAACGGCGTTGAATAAACATAAAAGAACAACCAATCATGAATTCAATTACAATTGTAACGTAAATAAACTTAACTTGGTTCTACTAATTTATTTCACACTTAATTTACAACTTAATTTATATTACTACTTCACTGTATAGCTCGATCGTATGGGCTCGTTCAGATTGTCTTACTCCACTTGAGGTTTGCCTATTTATCTCCGATACAGCATTCTCGATGTTTCGAATTCGGGCGGTTGGCGACGGCATGTTCCAATTGTTTCCAATATTGACCGTTGTTTTCGCGAAGGCGCACTGGATGGTTCTCGAATATCTCCGGGGATGATCTCATCGCTGTCGATGCAACACGTGAGGCGACAGGTCCGGCCTAGGTTCGTTACATTGCCCCTTCTTTAAAAACATTTCGTCCCGAAATTTCATCCTTGAGGTGTGACGATATCTGCATGACTTCATATCTGCACCGTGAAGTTCGATGGAAGTAACACTCCACGGTCTTCATGATCGGTCGGGGAAAAGGGTTACAGCAAACCAAAATCTTGACGCCGCTGATCTGAATATCGCCCAGCATACTTTTATGACTCTCCAGTCCAACCCATCAATACCACAGGACAATTTTGGAATTGCAGATCCACCGGATTCTGGTCCACCATAGTATCTCTTAGTTTGGTGAGACTCTTCCAGACATCTTCATAGGACGG
>JAFIRS010009094.1:0-12151 GCA_018342105.1 Gonioctena quinquepunctata | reverse complement strand
ACTTTTTTTTTTTGATTACTTCCAAAATACTTTACTTTACCCACCTTTTACTCAACTATTACCAGTTATATAATATGATTATCTACTTTACTATTCGTTGTAATGCAAATTATTTTCGTTGTTCTGTTAGTTTATTCCATTACTTTTGTATATCATTCCATCCTTTCATAAAATATACTGATTTTGACGGATGTGGGAACAAGAATAATGTCAGTAGCGATCTGTCATTGTTAACTACGTATTGTGTGCCAATGTTCACTAGTGAATAATCAATTATCCCCTATTTTTCTAGCAGTAAGGGTAACTAATTCCTTTCGAAATCCAAATATAAGGTATACCCTATCTATTAAAAAAAGAATCATCCAAATCGAAGAACCCAGTACAAAGTTATGCCTGATAGATTCGGTTAACGGACCAGAATTCAGAGGGTGAGTGATCAATATTTTTCATTTCGCTACCCTTAGGGGTGGATTTCATCTTTCAAATTCAAATGGGACCAAATTCGAAGTACACCCTATCGACTGAAGAAAGAATTATCGGAATCGGACGCCTCAGGAAAAAGTTATGCGTGATCATACATAAGAAAATATGATGGAAAAAAAAATATACGGGTCGAATAGAGAACCTCCTCCTTTTTGGTTTCGTCGGTTAAAAATGGCTATTCAAGTCATCAGCGTACACGTGGAGTTTTCAATTTTGTTATATTTTGGTGATATCAGCCATATAAATTGAAAACAACAAGACAAGTATTGACCCTTCGGGTATCCTGATTTAATAGGTTTTAGATTAGATCTATCGAGATTACCATCATGATCGGTTAACTGTACTAATTGATTTCTCCCAAACAAATATTCAGTAAACCAGTTAACGGAGGTTTCATCAGAATTGTAGTGATACAGTTCAGCTAGTAGTAGTTCAAGATTATTCAAGTCAAACGCATTGGACATATCTATGAGGTTCAAAGGTTTATTTAACTACGTTTCAAATTGTAAATTTGTTTGTAACCGGTCACTTTTTTGCAAATTTGAAAATTTACGTGTGGTCACTTTCAAAAATGGAACAGGCAATACAAATTAAAAATAGAGATTCAACATACCCGCCATTTAATTTCATTTCTAGATTTATACGGAAAATAACTTCCAATTAGAAATCAATGTTAGTCTAGGATATGTGAGTTGTTCGTTATTGCGACATTGCATTCTGGAATCATCGACAGAGTAGAAGCAGGTTCTCAAGAAATATAAAAAAAATCTTAAGCGTTTTTTTTTTTCCTGCTTTATTTAACGTCGGCTTATTTTTGCTACCAAGGCTAAACACCGACGCCGGTGAGCACACTCCTCCCAACCGGAAATTTTGCCGAATCCTCTGTTGTTTCAGAGGTAGGGTTCTTTAACGAGCTCAACATCTATGAACTCGGGACCGCCGTCTTAACGTCCCCTCCGAAGGACGGCATATCTATCGTCTTATCTCGTGCTCATTAATAAGACGCCTGCAGCTGCGAATAAGCTACTACGCTACATTGTTAGGGTATTTAACGCGAAACTTCCTTGTCCGGTGGTCACCTCTTAAACATGTTATACAGATTCTTTATTTGTACTCTCATTCCACCAAAAATCGTTGTTGTTCTCCGGGATCTCAAATCACCTATTCATGGTCAAATTTTGGAAATTCGTATTGACGGCGAAAATATGTGTGATTTGAAGTCTAATTCGATATGTTTTTCATTAAAATATACGAAATTCGGAATGCACTTCTGATTTTTGTTATTGGTGGGATTCAACATAAAATCAATATCTCTTAGATTTTGCAGTCACGGACTACTAATTTTTGGTTATTTCTTCTTCTAATTTTTCTCTTCCATGTCGATATATGTTAGAGAACAAGTTAAAAAAACTTCATTGTCCAAACAGGCACTCTGCCCAATTACAGAACACTGTGTACAATATTAGTGCTAGAAGTGAGAAATTATATTTGCACAATATACGAAGAGAAAAAGATTAATCTTGTCTCGCATACAAAATGTTTTTGTTTTTGTATTTGAAGACCTGTGAAGGTGTTGAATAAAGACATAAAACGCAACAATTAAATATAAACTGCAAGGGTCTTTTAACTGCTTTTTCCAAAGAAATTTTAGTCGAAATCTTTTTGCTAATTGAATCAATTGATGTTGGAGATGAGCAGTCATCAGATGAAGTCTCAGTTTGATATGATGAAGCAGGAGTTTCATTCGATGAAGCTTACATTTTATCTGATAAAGCTGAAGTTTCATCTGGTGGAGTCGGAGGTTTCACCTAATTGATAAAAAACTTTTTAACAAAAAATTAAACCGATGAAATACGGAACTAAAAAGTAAAGAATAAAATAAACCTTCTTATTCTCAGTAACTAAGCTCCTAAACAAATGTAAGTAACTAATTTTTAGTCGGCGCCAAACAAACAAGCAAATGAATTAGGTAAGGCGTAAAATGATGGCATCGAGTTGCGCGGTGACATTCTGATAATTTTTTTGAAGTAATTTAATGATGTTCGTTGATTGTTCGTTTGGCGCCGACTCAAAATTAGTTACTTACATTAGTTTAGGAGCTCAGTTACTGAGACTAAGAAGGTTTATTTTATTTTTTACTTTTCAGTTCCTTATTTCGTCGGTTTAATTTTGTGTTAAAAAGTTTTTATTTTTCATTTTTTTGTGGCTAAAATCCACTAATTACTATCTACTTGTTTTTTGATTACTTCCAAAATACTTACCCACCTTACTTCAACTATTACCAGTTGAATAATATGATTATCTACTTTTACTATTTGTTGTAATATAAATTATTTTCGTTGTTCTGGTCAGTTTATTTCATTACTTTGTATATCATTCCATCCTCTCATAGAATATAATGATTTTAACGGATGTGGAACAAAAATAATGTCAGTAGCGATATGTCATTGTCAACTACGTATGTGTGTGCCAATGTTCATAAGTGAAAAATCAATAACCCCTATTTTACTACCCGTAGGGGTGGATAATTTCATTCGAAATCCAAATATAAGGTATACCCTATCTAATAAAGAAAAATCATCCAAATCGAAGAACCCAGTACAAAGTTATCGGTTAACGGATTTCAGAGGGTGAGTGATCCTTCATTTTGCTACCCTTAGGGGTGGATTTCATCTTTCAAATTCAAATGGGACACCCTATCCACTGTAAAAAGAATTATCGGAATCAGTAAAAAGTTATGCGTGATCATACATAAAAAAAATATACGCGTCGACTAGAGAACCTCCCCCTTTTTGGTTTCGTCGGTTAAAAAGCGGGATTCGTTCGTCACAAAAATTTATGGACGCTGAAAAAATATATTTTGTTCGGTGTTTCACGAAATTTGCTTGTAGGTATGTCGTTCAAATAATAGTTCTATACATATTTAGTATAGTTTCAATCGATTCAACGATACAAATAAATAGCCTGTTGAAAAAGGAAACATTCTCAATTTGATATTGAATAGAAATATTTTTCTGTGAATTGAAAAATCCAGGATAAAAATCAAGTTATTTTTTGCGAATATATAACAGAAAACAACTACTTTCCCGGCTAAAGCCACGCTGGACATCGAACAATATCTGAGAGATATTCTGAACCTAACTCTAAAGAAAAATCGGGCCTGGAATCTAGAATCTACCGCAATACAGGAATGGACATTAACCAACTAGCCTAGCGATGATTACAAATAAATGTGTTCATATTACACTCTATTCGTATCATCATTTGAAGGACTTCATAAATAATTAAATCATAACTCTGACGTTTATTAATACCTTATCAGAAATCATTGGGCCTAGTATAATCGTAATAGTTTTCCTGTGAACTTTGGGTTAACTGCTTCAAATCAGTTTATATTTCACAGTGTAGTTTCTGAGGTCGGGGAAGGAGTATATGATGGTAACGCACATATTCAGCATAATCTTCGAAACTAGCAGTAGGAGCAATCACTGAAGATTGTCTGTGATCTCAGCAAGGCAATCACCTGTGTCAATAATCATATTTTGATATATTGGTACCAAAGACAATGCAATTCATTGGGTTAATAGTTTTTCGAGAAACCGTAAACAGCATGTATGTCTTAGAATCAAACATACTGATTGATCTATTATTACAAACTTTCCCCTTGTGGACACAGAAATAGGTGTTCCACAAGGCTCCATTCAAGGCCGCTTTTTATTTTTGTTATATATTGATAAACCATCGAAAACATCTAGGATACTATATATGCATACGATATATCTGTCCTTGTCGTGGATAAAATCGCTGAGATGTTTTTAACCAATTTATTCAGTCCTTGGTTATTAAAAAAAATTCCCTTTTCAGCATTGAAAACCAGTATAGCAGGGTTCACAAATGGACAAATAGTTCTGTATATCGATAATGATCCCCCCCATATCTATCACAGAAACCTATGACAAATTTTTGGGAATGAAGATTGATGAACATCTAAATTTATGACATCCCATGAGACTCATTCAGAAATTTTCAAAAAAAGTTCCACATGTAATCAATCGCAGATGATTTTTTATGTTACGATAGAACTCGAAGTCGTTCCAATTTAATATTAACAAGCGATATTGAAGATGAAGTTGTTGAAACATCTAGTATACATAGCTGAATTTCATGCTCATTAGTCAGAGATAATCCTTACATAAAAGAAGAGTAAAGAATTAATCATATGTGTGATACAGCAGTGTTTTCATGGAGATGGAAAATTATGTTATAGGTTGAAGAGTAATATTTTAAGTCAAGAGATTTATATTACAAAATGAAAACTGAATATTCGTTTTATGTGTTGTGTCCCTTTTAAATTTGGGTAAATACATTAGCCGATGCAAAATACCAAGACGGCTAATGTACTTAGCCCCCAAAAAAAAAGGACACAACCCTCAAAGGCAAATATTTCAAGTTTTCATTTTGTTCCTTAATAAAATAAATGAAATTAAAATATTTTGTTTTAAGGGTTGTGTCCCTTTTTTTAAATTTAGGGGGCTGAATACATTAGCCGATGCAAAATACCAAGACGGCTAATGTATTTAGCCCCCCTGAATTTAAAAAAAGGGACACAACCCTCAAAGGCAAATATTTCAAGTTTTCTTTTTGTCCCAATATGATCTCTTGACTTAAAATAATATTACTCTTTAACCTATAACATAATTTTTTCATCTCCATGAAGTAGCACTTATTGTATCACACCTACCTATGGATTTAATTATTTGCTCTTCTTTATTGTAGAAATTTTATTCTCCGTTTGATGATGAACCTATAGAGGTTCGAAACATGTATACCTAATCGATGGTTTTCAACCTTCCACCATCTTTTAACTAATCGATTGTTAATATTGAATTGTGTAGACGACTTCGAGTTTTTCTACTTCGTAAAATAATACCACTCCACTTCGAGATACAATAGACTTCTACCACAGGTTATTTTTATGTTCAAGTAGAGAGTCGTCTTCGGCATGGTGTTTGTTTCTGGTGTTGGTCCAATATGACTGATAATGTATTTATAGCCCAGAGGAAAAATATGGGGTGCATTGCCAATATGACTAGTACAACCAGTTGTGAAAGTATATTTATCAGTAATAAAATATTGGCACTTTCTTCTTCATATCTGTTCGACCTATGTACTCGAGAAAACTTTGTGTACCATTTATCACAATTATTGTTGAATTTAAATCTAACATCTTATTTAATAATATTCGCTTACACAATTCAATAAGCTTCGGAAGGAAATGACTTCACTTTCTGCATTCAAAAGAAAACTTCAGAAATTTCTAGTTGGGAGATTTTCATTCACCAGAAGAATAATTTCCCCCAACTAGCGCAATAAGTATTATCTTTGCTTAATTTCCTATTTCGTTCACATATACTTTAGTAGTGATATGATTTCTGTATTTTTTTATCTGTATAGGTTTTTCAAAAAGGTCAAAATAAGTACAGATTTGTATGTATACGAAGCATACAAATTATAATGAATATTATCATTGCAACGGAGAGATTTGGCGCCCACTTTCGAGGGATTTTTGTGATATCGATGACCCTCGAGAGTCATCTTTACTGTGCCTGCATAAGAGTGTCAATAGTAAGCCGTGTAGTTTCCGTTTTGATAGAAAAATTATATTGCTAAATGTTCACATTTTTTATCCCGCCTTCGGAATATTTTACCAATGTTTTCTCCATAGCGACATTGCAACATATTGACTTTCAACGTCCCAGCAATATATCTCGAGTAATATTGTACCAGTATCGCGAAATCTCTTCTTTTTTTCTAGTCATTTATTTCGTTTACAATATTTACGTAATATTGGACCAATACTGTTTCAATAATAGGTTTTTGACTAATCCATTCTAATTAAGATATCAATAAAGCTATAAGACTAGACAACATTTTACCGATGGTCTCAAGTGATGTGTCCCAGACTACTCCATCCAACTAAAAATACAGTTCGTACAGCCTATTCCCCAAAAAAAAAAATAAGCAAAAACTATTTGTCTATTTTGAAAAATTTAAAATTGTATATTTTTATAAAATTTGGTATATTTAAGCAAAGCGCTTTGGCCTCATCGAAATGTGTTGTATGCATCAAGGGTTTCCATGAAAACCATCTATCTCCCACCATTTTCAACTTCTAGAACATTTTCAAGCCAACCCCTATATGGAATGAAAGTTTGGGAAAATTTTTACCTTTTTGAAACACTCTTCTTTTTCTTCTAACTTCATGCTCACATCGAAATGCCTTGTATGGATCAAGGGGTTTCCCTGGAAAGACCATCTTTCTCTCACTATTTTCAACTTATCAAAAAAAGACCTTTTCAAGCCAACCTTATATGGGAAAAAGGAGTTTGAAAAGTCTTTTCACTAGTTTATTGAAAAGAATCGGCTCTGTCAAGCCAACACAAGGAGCTTGAAAGTTCTGTACCTGTTTATTATCATCAGATAATCGACTTTGTCAAGCCAAACTTATATAACTAAAGGAGTTTGAAAGTACTCTCCAAACCAGTTTATCATTACTATTGATTAATGATTCTTCCATCAGTTCTTCTATTTCGTCACTCAACCCCAGTTTTAATCTGTCAACATCGCATCTGTCAAAAAAGTAATTTTTCCAAACCTCTTATGATTCTCCTCCATTCCACCAAATTCGCGACAAAATTTGGGAAATTACTCATCTATTTCCCCCCTCAAATTTTCCCCAAGCAGCTTCTATATATATTTTTTCATAATATAATTCCAAAGTTTGAATGACGTCATTACCCATAATCATAAATTTTTAAATCTGACATTATCGCACACAACGTGACACTTAACAGCACGCTGTCTCACCACGGCTGTCTATAGTCTAGTCAACAAGTGCTTTTTGGGTCAAATTTTTTTCGCACTCTCCGAAAATTATTATTGAGATGTCATTCGATTTGGAATGGCATGTAGATAGTTTTTGAGAAAATGCTAAGGCCGCTCGCAAAAATTGCAATAGTTATAAACAATTAAGGAAAAAGGGGGGCTTGGTTTTTCGCCAATATCTCAAAAAGAGGAGAAAATTTCCAAGAAAAGTTTTAACCCGAACTGGGACTGATATTTATATTTTTCGAGGGTTAAAATTATGAAAGGCTTGGCGTAACCCAAGCCCTTCGACCTTCAATGAATAAATATTATTTAAACTTAAAATAAAATAAAAAAGGCGGGCCGTAAAGATAGACAATGAACAATACCCGTGGTCGGTTTTATCGCGATTTTTTCAAAAGTTACCCATTGTTAAAATTTTTAGCACGAACATAAATGCGGCGATAATTGTTAGATTCCCCGATAATTTTTTCGTGGGCCATTTTCAAAAGTCTTGATTTGATTCCGTTGGGAAAATTAAAAATTGTTGATTTTGTTTTGTTATTAAAATTTACTAGGTAAAAAAATATAAAGTTATTAAAATTGAAAAAACTTTTTTAAATATATTATTGATCCGTTTTATATGATCAGAAGTTTTTTGATTTTAATAATTTTTATCTCCCATTGTTTGAAAATTTTAAAAAAAATGCGTTGTTTATGAGATAAAATATTTTTTTATAACATAATATTTGATGATGATTATGATTAAAACCGTTACTTAAAAAAATATATTTATTGCTTAAAACGCATTTGTTAAATAACAAATTTTTTTACCATTTTATGAGAATTAAGGAAACATTTTTTTTAATATTATTTATCTTGGTCTTTGATATTAAAAAAAATCAATTATTATTTAAATTTTCATTGTTTATTTAATAAACAATTTGTTATAAACAAATAAATTATCTTTTTGTATTTTTTTTCTTTTTCTACTTAAAAAAAACAAAAACAACCATGTATTATTTAACAAAATAAATAATTTATTAATATTTTTTATTGAACTTTCAAATTTCTGTTCTCTTTCATTTCACCACTCTGACCTGGTTTTTCATGTTTAATTTTGTTTAATTATATTATTAACTTTTTAACTAATGGAGATACAGGAAAAAATTTGAGACTTATTACTTTTTTATTAATTAAACAACACATTAAGCCAAAATTTGAAGCTATCACTCAATTATTTATTTAATTTATACCATTTGTTTATAAAAATAATCTTTCAGAAAAAATTGTTTTCCACTTTTATGTCTAAATATCTCATAAACCAATATAACTATGACCATACAACTTTTGTAACTTTTTATCTAACGTATATTCATCAACAATTTCAGCTTATAAATTTAAGTTTTGCTCGGTTATTTTTTTAATTATGAATAAAAATCAGTTAGAAAAAAGTATTTCTCCAAGTTTATTAGCCTAAGCATCTTAGTAACTAAAAATTAATTAGAAATGTTATTTAATTCAAGTAAGTTTATTTATAAAATATTGTTTACAAATAACATAAGGTATTTTTTAATTATATTTTATATTATATAATTATATTAATTTTTTTTTTAGAACGTTTTTTAGTTGGTGGCTCATAGTCTTCAGCATCATCCCCTTGATTTGTTTCAAGATTATTTTTCATTTTCTTTCAATTTCTTTAAAGAAGTTTCCCCAAAGTCCTGAAACAAATTCCCCATTGTCTTCTGACTGGACCCGTTCTGCAATTCCCAAGTGTCTCCCTTTGCAAGTTTGGGAAATCGATGAACATGGAAGTCCGGCCTTCGGCATCCACATCTGCTAGAACATTCTTTAATGCAGGTGCAGTGGACTAATTTAACAGATTATCAGGGGCTTATTTTTCTGTTGTTTTGATTGGCAGAAACATAGTTTCCGTTTTAATCCAACCCCAATCTTTGGGTTCCAACTCACCCCCAAGCCAATATTGTTCTTTGTTTCACTCAAAAAAAATGGAAACTCATTGTTTCTGAAGTTGGAGGAAGAATTGCTAAGTTTATTGTTTTTTGGACTTTTTAGGTCCATCCATAAACTTCGTAACATGACATTGGCTAGCAGTTAACATTGCTTTTATACTCTCCATACAGAGTGATGAAATGAAAGAGAACAGAAAATTGAAAGTTCAATGAAAAATATATTATTTTTTTTTTAAATAATACATGGTTGTTTTTTTTTCAAGTAGAAAAAGAAAAAAAAATACAAAGAGATAATTCATTTGTTTATAACAAATTGTTTCGTAAATAAACAATGAAAATTTAAATAATAATCGATTTTTCTTTAATATCAAAAACCAAGATGAATAATGATTAAAAAAAATGGTTTCCCTTTAAATTTTTTATAACAAGTGGTAAAACAAAATGATATTTAAAAATGCGTAAAAATTTTTTTAAGAGAGGTTTTTTTTTAATCATAATTAACATCAAAGATGGTTCCAAAAATTTTTTAATTTACCCCATAAACAACGTTTTTTTTAAAAAAATTTTTTTAAAACAATGGAGAAAAAAATTATTAAAATCTTTTTTGGACCTATCATAAGAAACGGATCAATAAAAATTATACAAAATTTTTTTTTTCAATGTTTAATGAAGCTTAAAATTTTTTTCACCTTAGAAATTGTTAAAAAAACAAAATTAAAATTTTTTTTCTTTTTCCCTACAAATCTGTTCTGAGCCTTTTTGAAAATAGCCCACGGAAAAAAAATTTCAGATTAATGTTTAACAATTACCATTAATTTAATTTCTTACAGAAAATTTTAATTAAAAATGGATAACTTTTTAAAAAAATCCAAAAAAATTTTTGGACCACGGATTTTGTTCTTGATTATCCGCGGGGCCCTTTTTTTTTAAATTTCCCTTTTTTTATATTTAAAATTAAATAATATTCATTCATTAAAGGCCCAAAGGGGGGGCCCAACCCGGGATCCCCTTTTCGGGCGTTTTTCAACCCTCTGGGAAAATTATAAAATTGGTCTTACAGTTTTTTTTTTTAAAAAAATTTCCCCCCCTTTTTGAATCTTTTTCAAATTTAATTATCTCGAATTTTTTTTAGATTTAAAAACCAAACCCCTTTTTTTTTTACTTAATTGTTTATGACTATTGAAATTTTTTGAGCGCCAGATTTTCAAAAAAAACATTACATGCCATTCCGAATCGGCGCTCAATCAAAATTTTTGGGGAGAATGCAAAAAATTTGACCAAAAAGATTGTTGACTAGACTACTCCCCGTCGATCAATAACTAAAAGTTTAAAATGTTGAATTATACCAAAGTAAGGAAATTTTCATTAATTTGAACTAACTTAAAAAAATGTGTTTTTTTTGAACCAGGAACATACAACGTGTGAGAATGCTCAAATTTTTCCCCCAATCAAGATTTTTTTTTATTCTCACAGGGTACTGAACAATCTTTTTTTTGTACATCAAAATCATATCATATACTTTAGATAAGCACCGTAGGCCGGCCTTTGCTAAAATATACAAAATTTTACAGGTGATATACAACTTTTTTTCGTTTGGGGAAGCTTTTACAGCAGTGGTGAATGTTTTTATCCTTTCCTTATTCCAAAAGCATAGATGTAGCATTTTTTTTTAATAATACCTTATTTGTATTTTTTTTGAAAAAATTATATATATATATATATATATAATTAATTTTAAAACCTCAAAAGCTCTTTACAAAATCCAGCTATTTTCCGGCACAAATAAAAACTTTAACAACAAATTTTCCGGGGAAAGAAAAAGAACTCTTATCGTAATAAAGAATCTTCATTCCATGTCTTTTAATGATGTTTGCTTTTTTTTTTGGTATGATGTATTTGGGAAAACCTATTTTTATAAATTTTGGACGTACATTTAAAAAAAATTACCGTAAAAATTGATATATATATATATATATATATGTATATATTTGTATATATATATATAATTCGAGGGAGAGAAATTGTTACAATAAAAAACAACCATCCGTCTCACCCGTTTCAGGTTTCCCCAATCATCGGATTGGGGCTTCAAATTCGCACTTTTTTTGGGTTCAATTGGCCCAAAAAAACTTAAGATCAAATTTTTATAGTACATCTAAAACGCGGGGCTGGAACGGGAATTTTTTAAAACCCCAAATTTTGTGCATTTCGGGGTCCCCAAAAATTGTTGAAAACCCAACCCCCCCAAAGCGTACCCATGCTTTAAAAACCGAACAAAAGGAGAAAAATTGGAATCCAAAAAAAACCCCCTGCCTTTTTTCAGTTTCCCTCTCGACTTGGGTTTTTTTTCCCCATCAGATTTTTTGGTTTTTTGGGGGCCCAAAAAAAACATTAATGATCAGAAATAAAAATTCGTGCGGGGCACCTAATATCGGGGGAATTTTAAAACCGGATTTCGGATTTTTAAAGGGCACAAAAATTTTAAAAAAATCCCAGACAAAAAGTCTTTTTGCGTTTAACCAAACACGATATCAGGGGAGAAAATTTTAGAATCAAAAAAAACCCCCCCGCCCCGTTTCAGGGGTTTCCCAAAAATCGGGGCGGCGGCTTTTCAAATTCGAAGTTTTCGGAAATTGGGCCCAAAAAAACATGTAAAGATAGAAATTTATAGGGCATCTTTCTGTGGGGAAAATTTGGACCCAATATCGGGAAATTTTAAATCACGAGATTTCGTCCTTTTAAATCCCCAACAAATTTTTAGAAAGACCACCCACGACATCAATAGTTTTCACTATAAAATCGATGCAATTACATGTTTGTATTGGCCT
>JAFIRS010009093.1:0-12153 GCA_018342105.1 Gonioctena quinquepunctata | reverse complement strand
CCCCTCGTTTCATACATTCAGACCTCTGTGAAGACTCCGATAGGGGATAAGTCCCCCAAGATAGCCGACCCCATAACAGACATCTTGAAATTCCTAACCTATAGTCGCATATTTTTCTATATATGGTTGGCCCCCAATGCGGCTTCCAGTTGTCACAGGACTCCGTGGCAGCATCCAGATACCGCTGAAGAATCCAGTCGTTACCCCCCATGACGGCCATCTTGAAATTCTTAACCTACAACCGCCATATTTTTTATATATATATGGTTGGGCCCCCATAACGTCACGAGACATCTCACACCTCCGTGGCAGCCTCCAGATACCGCTGAAGAACCCAGTCGTTACCCCCCCATAGCAGACATCTTGAATTTCCTAACCTACAGCCGCCATATTTTTTTCTATATACATCGTTGGGCCCCCATAATGCAGTTATCTTCAATCTGGCTCAGACCTACGTGGTAGTCTACCGATGTCGATAAACACCCCCAGGCAAGGTCCCCATATAACGGTCATCTTGAAATTCCTAACCTACACCCGCCATGTTTTTTTCTCATGATAGGCGGCCATGTTTTTTTTTCTCTTAGCGGCAGCCATGTTTTTTTTTCTATATATGGTTGGGCCCCAAAACGATCCCCCGTTTCCAGCTGTCTCAGACCTCAGTGACAGGCCCCAAACCAGTAGCGGTGCCATGTGGCGGGAGTAACCGGAGAGCGTGGTATAGCTATACTACTCGCAAAGCTTTCAGTTCAAATACAAAAGCGACAAGCTCTCGAATCTATAACTCACGGAATAACCTACGTCGCACATCCAAACCAATTTTATTCTTTACTTTTCAGCGCATTTGAATAAAAGCTTGTCATTAAAAAGGTTTTTTTTGTCATCATTTTATTTTGGGCATTTTAGTGAGTACGCGTTAATCTATTCATGCATTTTTGTTAATGCATCGTCATTATGAGTGGACCATCTAAAATTTAACTCGTCCGACATCCTGGAGCTGCCATTTTTTTCATGAATTCTGACGCAAAATCAATAATCTTCGACTAAATCCATAATATCCGACCCCAAAACCTTACCAATTTTGAATAGAAAAGACCCATTGTCACAAAACTTGTGAACCATCTCAAAGCCGCCATCTTGAATTCATGAATACCAATTTTGAATGAAATCGGATCTCAATCACATAGATCGACCACCATCTTGTAGCCGCCATTTAAATCCATGAATTTTGACAAAAAATCATAATTTTCGACCCTGAGAAGCCATACATACCAGTTTTGAAAGGAATCGAACCATAATTACAAATCTTGTCCGCCATCTTGAATTTATGGATTTTGACAGAAAATTCATAATCTCCGACCCCGAAAACCTCCACATGTCAATTTTGAATAGAATTATGGTCCGATTCTATTCAAAATTGACATGTGGAGGTTTTTGGGGTCGGAGATTATGAATTTTTTCCATAAATTCAAGATGGCGGACGAGATTTGTAATTATGGTTTGATCCCAGAGATCGTCCGCCATCTTGGATATTATTAATTTCGACAAAAAAGTCATAATCTTCAAACCCCAAAACCCCCACATACCAATTTTGACAAAGAATCGAAGTATGATCACAAAACTCGTCCGCCATCTTGAATTTATGATTGTTGACAAAAAAATCATGATCTCCGACACCGAAAACCTCTACATTCCAATTTTGATTAGAATCCGACCATAATCACAGAGATCGTCTGCCATCTTCAATCCGCCATATTGTTTTTTTCTCTAACAAAATTTCCCTGATGCATTGTCACGGGAACTATGAACACCTGCCAAATTTCACGTTACTCGGGCAAGTAGAATGGGTTCAAATTCAACTTGGTAGATTTGATTACAGACAGACAGACACAGGGACAGGTGAAACTAAATAAAAGCTTGTAAAAAGAATCATACTGAAAATCTTTAAGAATAGAGAAGCATGCGTTTTTGACCCAAATTGTATATTCTTACTTTACAAAATATACGTTAATTTCACTACATTGTCTCATTTTATATCAATTCTATTTTCTGTAAAAAAATTATATCAGAATTTGAACACGCAAATAAGCCGCATGCCCATGGGATTTCTTGCTCTGGCGATTATCTCTGCATGCGAAAGATTCGGTGAATGAGAGTGTCTTTTAATGCATTTTGTATTTTTCTTCTCCTAGGCTCAATTTTCAATATTTCGAAATGAAAATGAAATCAGTGTCCTCTAATGAAATGTCCAGTTCCTTGAAAGTCATGATCATTATACTGGAGCATAGAAATATAGTTATTGGTGAAAAAATAAAAAAAAATTCAAAAAAAACACTATCGGGGAAAATATATTTTTTTCTGAGCAAAACAGTGGAAGTTGCATGAAAATTTAGTACTTACTGTGGACACTAGAAGGAAAGTCGTTTCAAGTTGGTATGGAGCCCTCTTAAATATTTAATTTTCATCAGAGAACAGTGGTTGGTTCAAAATGAATCGATTTGGATTTTTCTTTATTCCCCCTGTTCTAGAGCACAAAACGAAAAAGTATAATGGATACGAGATCAACGTGACATTGTACCATCATTGAGGCATGGTATTCCCAAAATAAGTAGGCGTTTTATCAATTCTCGGAATTGTTGAAAACTCCGAGCAGAAAGCTTCACTTCTCATCTTTAATACCCTGTATCTCGAAAAATAGTCGCTCGATTTTTTTGTGCCCATAGACACTTTTTCCGGGAAAATCAAAATCTACAACATATCAAAAACTCAGGGAGTTCAACTGAAAGTCATTTTCCTTGAAAATGGTGCACGGTCCTTTGTTATGCAGATATTCAAAAAAAAAAAATTGTCCAGTGATTCATTATGGCCAATTTACAGTTACGCCGAAAAAGACCACAATTGAAACCCTCTGTACCTATATGCCTTCATTTGAATATTCTGAAATACAAAGTTAATTTTCATTTTCACTGTCAATCATTTATTTTATTCTTGGACTTCGGTAACATAACCGAATTGGAAGTAGAAAAAATAAAAAAAATTCCAATCAGCGAATATGCACAGAATTGAAAATGTATTTTGACAGGCATACTTTTTTCACCACAACTTGAGTTTTGCGAATGGAACCTGGTGGCTCATTCCAACTTTCAAAAGTACTCTCAATTCCTTTTCAACAGAAACAAAAATAATACAAACATATTTTTATGAAAAATGTAAAACAAACAATATCATGGTTATCTTGAACGATAGAAGATATTGTCAGTAGCAGATGATTCCATATCTGATTTTATATACATCCTGTTCATTATCAGACAAATCAGCATTGTTGAACTTATGATAAAAAGGCCAGATATGTTGAAAATGCGCCACATGTGACCCAATATACAATATTGCTCGTTCCATCGAATAAGGTCATTTCGTCAGATACCATTCATGGTCGGCCGAACTTCGTCTTCCAAATACGCCAATTTACATTCCGAGAGGAGTTTTTGCATTCAGGAGATAACCGTGTCAGAAAAAATTGCAAACAAACTATTTGAATAATACATTTCCGAATTTTCACCATTTCACCTAACATGTGAATACAATCAATTCGAATATTCCTATCAATTTTGCGTACAAGTCAGAATAACTGGTATATCATAATCAATGGCCAAAGTAACTCTCTTCTGACCTTCATATGACTATGAAGTTTTGTTCAAGAAGTAGAAAGATCATACACATTTCGTTCGTAATTGGGAGGGGTGCTTAAAACTTTTTTTCTTCATTACTATTTTTTATCTTCCAGATAGGTGTAAACGTGTGAACTCTAACCAAATCACAGCCTGGTAGCGAAAAATCCGTAGAATCAGTATATGCAGAAATACTCAGGGTATTCCAATTTAGAATGAAAATTTGTTGTCATTTCCAGCGAAAATGAAAGTGCGCCCTCATTTCAGGGTACTTGCGAACTTTTTATTTTCAATCAAAATTTTGAATGTTCCATAGGATTTTTATATTTTTATTTTTTATTGTTGTTACGTGAAAATTGAAATACTGGAAATCTTTCTCAGTTAAAAATTGTTCTCTGTAAAGTACCAAAACCCAAAAGCACAAAAAAACTACGAATGCACAGAAAAATACTTCTGTTGATATTGCCAAAACTAGTTTTGCCACAATCCAAAATGATTTCTTTGGTTTTTGAGGTTATTCCTCTTTTGGCGCGTTTAATAGGGAGCTGCGCGCGCACACACACCGTGTTACAAAAATTTCACTTTAAATGAATGCAAAAATAATTATATAAGGGATTTGAGTTCACTACATGAAGTGATTTGATATTCAAAATTCAAATCTTTTATCCCACCGAATAAACAACGGGTTTCAGATGAGGAAGATGTTTCTCAGAAAAGTAGCTAGTGGTCAACTGATTTTGTGGGTAGATACTCACTCAGAGGTGACAAATCTTATTCAACACCACAAAAAAAAATGGAGTGTACTCTTGGGAAGCATAATACATAAGACAGCTCCTTATGGAGAATGTCTAGGAAAATTAGGAAACAGTATGAATTAATTTCAACGATGCCTAGAGGTAATGAGGAAGCGATGGTGGACGAACATTAGGTCAAAATATCCGCTGAATGATATAGTGAAGTTCTCAGAACTGGTGATGATGTCACCGAGTATCTAAAAGAATGCACCAGGATGGCGAGGGAGTTGAGGGCCTACACCGGTCTTCTCTCCAACCTGATGACAAATCCTAGAGAGCTCGTTGAGCTCATTAAGGGTTGGCCAACGAACAAGACGCGACGGTATAGACCTCCGCCCCCGATCCCCATTCTGACGGCCTAGACACATGGTGGGCCTAGGCCCAAGTTGATCGCTACAGACTATCTCAAGCATTGTTACTGAAGTCATCGATATATTCCTGCTGAAGAAACTCAATGTTTTCAAAGGAAAGTTGAAACTTATCGCCGATGAACAATTTGTGTTGAGAAAAGGTCATAATATCTCAGGTGACAAGAATTGTACACGGGGTTAAGGAGACTTCTCATCGGAAGCATAATACGGATATGATTCTGTTTGACATGTAAAAAGCCTTCGACCAAGTTTGGACAGATTCCAGAACGATATGATGCACGTATGCCTTTATATATGGTAAAAATTATAGACTCATATCTAACTGAACAGACTTTTCAAGTGCAAATAAGAAACAGAATAAAACTATTTTTGATTTGATTTGATTCAGCTTAGTACCAAAAAGTTCCATTCATGTTGAAAAGGGAAACATTCTCAATTAAATATTGATAGAAAGATTTTTCTGTGAATTGAAAAATCCACGATTAAAATGAAGTTATTTTTCGTGAATGTCTAACAGAAAACAACTTCTTCCCCGGCTAAAGCCACGCTGGACATTGAACTACATCTGATAGATATTCTGGAAAGGCAAATTTTCAATCTTAGATTTTTTCTTTTGAGTTAGGGCCTTTTCAGAATATCTATCAGATGTAGTTCAATGTCCAGCGTGGCTTTAGCCGGGGAAGTAGTTGTTTTTTGTTAGACATTCACAAAAAATAACTTCATTTTAATCGTGGATTTTTCAATTCACAGAAAAATCTTTGTATCAATATTTAATTGAGAATGTTTCCCTCTTCAACATGAATACCCCACAAAAGGTTATCTTGACGATGGAAGATAGTGACTGAAGTTTATCTTTCAGTCGCAGATGATTCCACATCTGATTTTTTGAACATCCTGTTTATATTTTCAACAAATCAATTCCATTTATGATTGTGAAATTCAAGATTTTTTTTTTTTGCGTTTTCAACCCTATAAATGGTAGCAAAAAGCGCCAAAAGTAAGGTAAGCAAAGTAATTACAGATCGCAATATCGCCACTGGTCTTGAGCCGGTTTTATGAACACACTTCTTGGTATCCAAACTCAACTTTCGGAATATTATTTTTCATAATCGAATCAAGAAAAAAAAATCCTTTGAAATTGGAAAATTATATATTATATATAATATATGAAGTATAATATATATATATATATATATATATATATATATATATATATTCATACTTCAGGTTTCTTAGTGAGTTAAGAAGCGGTGAATGATTATTATTCACTGCTATTGGTATACAGTGCGTTCATAAAGTATGAAAACGCTCCATTATGGCACGAGTGGATTATTTTTAGAGGTAAACTTCGGACAGGTCGATTTTTAATTTCAGTTTTTCAATTTTTTTTCAAATCGTTTTCTCTACTACCTTACAAGATATGACGTCATCGATAATTTTTTTGAATTGAAAGGCTATATTTTCATATAAAAAATCAGAAGCCCACACTTTTCTGAGTTCACCAATACCACATACGTCATATGTAACACTATAAGTTACAGTATACTGAGTATAAAGAGAACAGGGGGTCATATTTCTTAACATTCATTTCATTATTTATTTTGCAACGAAAAGTAGTCAGTACCTAGTAAATATAAACAAGTAACATAGTCACAACAAATGCTCGAATTGAGCTTCTTGGGTTAGTTGACAATATCTTATGAATTCTTGGGTTACGTCTGACAATACCGAGGATTGACAATTCGTAAGGTCTTTCAAATTGGTAGGTCGTTTTATGTATACTTCATTTTTCAAGTAACCCCAGAAAAAATCCATGGGAGTTAAATCTGGGAACCTAGCAGGCCATTCAATGTGACCGCATCGTCCAAACCAGCGATTGGGAGAGGTTTCATTCAGAAAATATCTAACCACTAGAGCATAATGTGGAGCAAATAGTAGAATCTATTTGACAAGGATGAATAATGTCTGAAAATATTGCAGTTAATATGGAACTACACAGTTTGCTACATTTCTCAATACTTTTCACTCGTCACAGTACCGTCAAAAAAATGTAGTCCTACAATGGTATTTCTAAGAATCCCAGGCCACACAGTAACTTTTTGAGGGTATTGGGTATAATCTTCCATCGTCCGATTGGGATTTTCTATCGCCAGTAACGACAAATGTGCGTATTCACAGTACCGTTTATACAAAAAGTTGATTCATCAGAAAATAAGACATTAAATTCAAAACCATTATTTTCATTACACACTTGCATATTTTAACAAAACTTCATGCGTCTATCGAAGTCGTCGTCATAAAGTTCATGTATAAGTTTAGCTTCACATGGATGTGATTTGGCGACAGATCTCATTGTTGGCAGATAAAGTTGTAATTGAACGAAAGATTTTTTCATTTCCAAGTAATACATCTAATTGAATGTCATAGGTAACGGTAGGTCTGCCACTCTCAGGCTCATTCGCAACATTGCCAATTTCATTTAATTTATGCTATATTCTGCTTAATGTCGAGTTGCTTATTGGTTCTCGATCGAGATATTTTTTTCATTAAAGATGTAGCATCCTACTTACGCCATACTTTTTTCACGATCGCCGTAATCTAAGATCATCAAAACTTTTATTCGCGGTTTATCTGACAGTACCTATATCGTAATTTCAAATTATTTCTTTTAGTGTAATATTTTTCAGAAATACATTGAAGACTTTTAATTCGATATTCCACACACCAAATCAATTTGATAATGGAACTTATTGTCTGGTGGCTGAGGACTTCCAGATGTTTTCATAGGCTACTTGAGATTTGGAAATATACTCGAATTAACTACTGAGTAATTTTCAGGTATTCATTGCCAAATAAATGAAGAAATAATTATTAAGAAATATGAGCATCTATTTCCTTCATACTCAGTATACTGTTACTTAAAATCGTTTTTATGACGTATGTGTTATGGTTGAACTCAGAAAAATATGGGCTTTTAATTTTTAGTAAAAAAAATTTCGATGACATCATATCTTGTGAGGTGGTGGAAGTAAAAATTATGTTTTTCTCAAGAAAAGTAGAGAACTAAAATTAAAAATAGACCTGTCCGACCTTCACCTCAGAAAATAATTAACTCATAAGATAATCGAGGTTTTCCACACTTTGTGAACGCACTGTATAATGTATATAATTGTGAAAGAGTCGTGAAAAAATATCTTCAAGTGAAGTTTTCTTTCAAATATGGCTGAATCATATTCTTGTTTATCTTATTGATTAAAATTTTGATAAATAATCACTTCATGATTAAACTGATTTGCGGATAGTAATAGGTAGGTCATGACCCTGAGAATTTATTTTCTAATAGTATCCATGAAAGTGATGGGATCTGACTTAGTTTTTGTTTCACCAAAGAAGTATAACGCGCGAACATAAGTAAACGCACAATTTTTTTTTTGTTTTCATTCTGTGAAGATCGATTTTTGTTCCGATCTAAAATCTACTCATTCTTGGTGTAACAGTAATATTAATTAGCATAATATCATTAGTTATCACATAGCAAGTGACTTGATTCATTAGTATATCTATTGTATTCAAAATATATACACTAAACAGAAAACATAGGAAGAAATTATATGAATGGAAAAGAAAAGGGAATCGAGAGGAAGAAGAACATACATACACGTATGAATCTTTTATCTAGAAAGACAACTTCAGTGGGAGTGATTTCAATTTGTCAGGTCAAAATATATTTTTTGTCAACCTGTGATTGGATTTCTGTACTGATTGTCCAGTTCTGTCTCCAAGGTGATGTAGTACTGTCGTGATGTGGGGATTTCCAATGGATAGGTTTATTGGAAAAATGTGGAACTGTTTGCACTGCCAGTAAAATTGTGAAACTCCCAGCTTTATCGAAAAAGTCAACGATATTATACAGAAATAAACTCAGATACAATTTGAAGATACATCTATTCGTAATGCTGAACTGACTACAAAGAGTACCTACTGATTTCTTAATTTTTTCAAATTTCCATCTGTGGCTTTTTTCCCAAGTAAGAAAGATAAATATATAAAAAACTTTGTTATTTGTAACAAGAGTAGGTACTGAAGTATGTTGGAATTTTCGGACGGTCTTAGTTGGGAGAAACAATGCTGGTGCCAATTGTATTTCAGTGGGAAAATTTATTGAAATTTTAAAATTAATATCCGCTCAAGTTAATGGTGGGGAGAAAAACTGATATGTTGTTCCAATTTGATTGTAAATATGTTCAATGAGACAATCTGAGCCCTTCACAGTCCCAAGTGCTTCACAAATGGTTTGATTAGATAGACGGTAAGAGAATATTCGCGGATACCAGCAACAATATATCGGCGGTGAAGAGCTAACGTCGACTGATGAAACGGAAATCCTATGGAAAGCTCATGTTTCAGAAGACTCTCCGTAAAGCAGTGACATCAAAGTTCTGTCAACAACCCGTTCTTTGTATAAATGGATCCTCAAGGATGAAGGAACACCCACATAAGCACTATCCTCAACTAGACAAGTTTTTCGCCTATTCCTTGCATGCAATAAAAATTATTGTAAATACTTTCCATTTCACAAGAAATTACGTCACTTTCGTTATTTCCGAATGGATACATTATTTCGCACAATTCTTGGATAATTCTGAAGATTGATCCCATGATTTCGATGTAATTCCATGGATTCATGGAGCGTACTATGGACCAAGACTGAAATGTTATACTTGCAATTTGAAATATATCAAGGGAATCATTAATAACTTTGAATGAAATATTAAAAACTTTGATTCTCATTGAATATTACAATATATGTGAAAATCGTTAATGGTAAATTCTTCCCATATGAGTTCGATTTTGAGAATGTGCCCCGGTTATCAATGTACCTACCTAGTGTCAAAACTTATAATTCCAATATATTAATTATGGATACAATCAGTGTAACAAAACACCTCAAAACTCTTGGGATTTGGGTTGAGGTAAGTGAGATTGAGTGAATATACAGGAAAATAATTCATATAAAAGAAAACTTTCGGAAATGTTTAGCTTTATCAAGACATTTACGAAAGAAGAAGTTAACGATATTATACAGGATTGATCTCGGGTAAAATTTGGACATCAATTCGTAATGCTCAACTAACTACATATCGTACTGATTTCCTAATTTTTTAAATTACTATCTTCGTAAGTGAGAAAAATAAATATATAAGAAGAGTTGTTATTTGTACGAAAAAAAAAAACTGAAGTAGGTAGAAATCTTCGGACACATTTTCTTCAAGTATTTTGATCACCCTGTACCTCGAGAAGCAAGACGTTTGGGACATATATTTATATAAACTTTTCGTCCTGAAATCTTCCAAAGAATCACCCCTCGTAGTTTGTGAGAATGATTGCTTCTCAAATTTCGTTATGTTATGCGATACTGGAAAATGTTTGCACTGATATTTCAGGAGAACAAAGAGGTATTAAATGAAACAACACTCAATATTCTTTTTTCATAAGCTATCAGTGGCAGCGGAAAAAAAATCTGAAGTGTTGACGAAGAAATTAATTATTGTGTATCGTGAGTACTGTTGTATTTGCCTGATTTGGATTAATTATTGAAAAAAAATTATTTTTTTCACCCTGTACCTCGAAATCCAAGCCGTTTGGGACATATGTTCATATTCACTTTTCGTCCTGAAATCTTTCGAGGAACTACCTCCCGAAGTTTGTGAACGTACTTAATTAACACCCTGAGTAGTAGGCAGAGTGAGACTTTCCTCTTTGATTGGAGTGAAAGAGAAAAGTCTCACTCTGCCTACTACTCAGGTATTGTTACTCAGGAAAGAAAATAAAATCGTTTTCAACCGAGGTCTTGATCTGCCTTCTCCTCAGTTGGGGTTGAGAACTCTGCCTACTCCCCAGGTACCACCATCACTTCCCTCTGAGGTCACAATCTGCCTACTCCTTCGAAGGAACTGAGGATAAGAAGATGAACTTGCAGTAATTATCCTTGGTGAATTCAATGTAGCGGAACTATGGGCAGTGCTTGGTTTGACAGTAAGGCGGGAAAGAAGAGGTTTCCAAGTATTGGGTGCTTCCATAGAAAGTGGTTCTGGACTTTTCGGAACCGATTTTTCGTGAGGAAAATTACGCATATGGATTTTTTTTGTCTTGATAGCAAATTTCAATATTTTGCGGAGATATTGGGTGTTCCATTGGATTTGTGGTGTATTTCACCAATACTGAGGACCCCACGTTGCATTGAGCTCATTTTCATTCAATCCCTCGGATTTCTCAATTCTACTTTACGATTAAATGAAATAAGAGGGTGCTTTCATGAGAAGTGTGACAAATTTGGACCTCTCAGAATGTTTCATTTGGTGAGAAGTATATGTTAAGTAAATTTGTTGGTATTATCACCAATTCTAAAATATTGTTTGCTAATTTGACATTTTGGTGATGTTGGGTGTGTCATTGCACTGGCTATATAGTACAATGAAAGTCATCACTTAGTGCGCATTTTATGGAAGATACGTGGGTGAGATTTTCAGCCTATTTTGCGTCCTAGTATGCAGTGTACATAACTCCATATGACACCTACATCATCATTGAGCACATTTTTGATATATCTATCGTACTTGTGAATTTCATAATTTCACTCCAACAATTACGGAAGATACGTCTGCAATAGACGTGAGACACACTGGGTAATCTTCATAAAAAAATATTTTTGGGGTCTCTAGGATCACTATATAGAAAGTTGCATTCGATTCGGTGAAATAATAATCATAGACTCATACTGTTAATATACTTACAAAAATTAAATAACATTTTTCTCTCGGCCTGTAGGATCACTATGAGGAAAGTTTCAATTTGAGTTGGTTGTATAGTTTTCGAAAAAGTTGCGGACATACATACATACATACATTCAAACATATGCGTCGCATATAGGAAGTTGATTGGAAATAGAAAATTGTTACCACAATTCCCATAAAAATCATGAAAATCTATAATAGATTATTTTGACCATTTTCTACTAGAACTCATGAAAAATGTTTGCGTCCTTCGAAAGTAAAAATGTCGACATTCAGAGAACATTTCACCAGATGATATATCGTTTCCGAGATATGAGAATGGATCCTCCTTTCCCAAGCAACAAAACATCTCCAAATTCCACAAAATGCAGGTAAGCATTATTGGTCTCCAAGTATTGGGTGGTCTACATCCATAATTGCATTTGTCGGGGCAGTGGGGGCGTTTTTCTATCTCAAGCACTTCATGAATGACTCTCGTTTGCAGTGTTCTCTCAGTGGCAAAAGTCCTGGTATGGTCAAAATTCAGTCT
>JAFIRS010009092.1:0-12174 GCA_018342105.1 Gonioctena quinquepunctata | reverse complement strand
TCAACCGGATAATTTTTTTTTTTTATGGAAATTCAAATTAAAAAGGTCCCATGACTTTTCACGATAAAGTAAATATTTTTAGAGATATGAATTTTTAAAGGTTCGAAAAATCTCAAATTTGGGTACTTTTGACCCATGAAAAATATATAAAAAAAAAATATAAATAATTTTTTTTTTTTAATTCTTTATACAATAGTTAATAATATTCTTAATAGATATTTAAAAAAATTCATTGTTTATACCTGTTTTTTATTGTTAATTTCGCGCGCTCACAAGTATGAGTCGCTTATCTTTAAGTATCGCCGTCTCTCTCTGACTCATGCGCTGCATCGGCCTCTCTGTGTCCTGAATTATTAATTATCAGTTATCTTAAAAACTATAATTTTTATCAAGATTGTTAAGGAGAGCAATGTTGTTGATAATGAAATTGTCTACAATTTGTTCTCAACAAATTTTTTTCTGGAATCAATTTTACAAAAGTTATTTAAGCATGAATCGGAACATGTAATTAAAATAACTTTTTCTATCAGTTTATATTACTATTATTAAAACAGAAAGTAATTACATTGAATAGCTTCTTCAAACGAAGGTTATAGATGTAGAAGTATTAAATAATGAAACAAAATTTAAAAATAAGTATTTATTTATTATCAATATCATTTTTATATATTATATTCTTACAGTCTTCTGAATCACAACCACATAGAAGTATGCAACGAATTTTTTTTTTTTACAGTAACAAGCTTTGGTTGCACAAGATTCCTTACAATTACACGGTTTTTTGAGATCAGTTGGAAATGGGCTTTTGTTTATAAATAAAGGTAGCAAAGTGCCATTCTCTAGTTTGTATCCGAAATTCGTAAAATCTAATGTTTCATATTGGGGATTCAATGCATTTTTCCAAATGTATGTTTGAGCAGAAGCTCTAAGTGCAAGGCATCTGATGTGCACGGAATTTTCGATAAATTAATATTAGTGCCAAAGCAACGAGAAAAATACTTTGTCTAGCTTCATCCGCGGTGTTACCTTTTTTACCCAAAATATTTAAATACAATGTTTCTAAGCCTTTCAACTCCTTAGTATTTAAATCCAAGCCATTGCCAAGAGGGACTGCATCGCGATTTTCTTTTACTTTTATCATTTCTAAAGCTTTTTTTTGTGCCAATTTTACTAGTAGTATCACAACCCGTAAATGCGTGTAAAGCAGGTAAAATTTCACAAACCGTGTGTACGACGCATACTTGTGAGCGCGCGAAATTAACAATAAAAAAACAGGTTGAAAAGGGAAACATTCTCAATTGAATATTGATAGAAAGATTTTTCTGTGAATTGAAAAATCCACGATTAAAATGAAGTTATTTTTTGTGAATGTCTAACAGAAAACAACTACTTCCCCGGCTAAAGCCACGCTGGACATTGAACTACATCTGATAGATATTCTGAAAAGGCCTAACTCAAAGAAAAATCTGAAATTGAAAATTTGCATTTTCATTCAGATAGTTATTTGATTTTCTATTCCAGTCTTAATTAAGAACTCATAAAGATGAATGAGGCAAAGAAGAATGTTTTCCAAAAGAGAGTACTCACCAGAAATCATTCGTAACATTGACGCAGGAGAGACATGGCATTCACTAGGTCTTCAATACATTTTTGTCGACGAAAATCTATTTCACGCTTCCACGATCATCAGGAAGACCGGAAGAAATGGGAAACACATTTTCAAGAAGCAATTTCACTTTGCAAAGATAGAAAAAGAAATGATTCTAACTTTTTTTATATTTTTTTATATATATATATATATATATATATATATATATATATATATATATATATATATATATATATATATTCGGGTTGCTTCTTCTTGGAGATTATGGTTCCTAGGATAATGATTTCGTAATAATGTTTTTTTTTCTTGATGTCGATGTTTCGACGGTGGTGCCCTCGTCTTCATCAGGAGGTGGAGCCGTTTGCAGCTTAGGAGTATAGTTTCTGTTTTCCGTGGATCTGCCTCATTGACTGGTAGAAGTGATGCATGTTTTCACCCATGCTGTGATATGTAGATTTTTTTGTTTTCTTGAACCTTTGTGTATATTTTCGGGTTGCTTTATCTTGGGGATTATGGTTCCTAGGGTAATGACTTCATAATAAAACAGTATTTTTTGTTCTTGACGAGGCACCCCCGTCGAAACGTCAACATAAAGAAAAAAAATACTGTTACATTTTATCACGAAGTCATTACCCTAGGAAACATAATCCACAAGAAAAAGCAACCCGAAAACACAATATACATAAGTCAATCAATCAATCAATCAATTTATTTGGTTATTATCAGTACAATAGATTTAGCATCGTCAAGGTAGGTAAATACAGTACAAAACTGACACATTAAAAAGGCAAAGTATTAAAACTTGCAGTTGAGAAATTCACTAACGTCATAAGGGCAGAGATCAGCCAGCAGCCCTTTTATACTTTTTTTGAATTTGTTCATATGTAAATTCCTCATATATGGTGGTAGATGGTTGAAGAGCCTTATCGCCACAGTAAGGAAGCTTTTATTAGTAATTGCCAGTCGATGCTGTGGCATAAGAAGATTGTGGCCATTTCTGGTCAGATATTCGTGGTTGTGATTTTGTGTTTTGATATAGACGAGACATTGAAATATGTGAGGAGCCGCAATGGTTAATATATTACATTTTTTAAATAGAGGTCTACAGCTGTCAGGCCGTTTTGCTCTTCCCAGGTTTCTAATAGCCGTTTTTTGTAGAATAAATACCCTTTCCCAATCAGTCGAAAGTCCCCAGAAAACCAATCCGTATGACAGCTTGGACTGAAATAACCCCATGTAAGCAGCTTTCGAAAATAAAAAGGAACAAATTCATTGATTCTACGAAGCAGGTAAAGAGTACTGGACAGCTTAGCAGAGAGATCTTTGTTGTGGTCTTTCCAATTAAGTTTTTGATCCAGTATTACCCCCAAAAACTTAATGGATTTTTGACTGTCCTTTAGCTCTCTTAGTGTGAAAGTAATTGTGACAGTGTAACAGATTTGGGTATTATTATAACTTCTAACCGACGCTCTCAAGAATGACTCTGTAGCTTTTGGTGAAATTCATCTCAAAATTCAATATTCCTGAGTTTTGTAGCATGTATAATATAGAAAATCTAATTTCAGTACGTTTTCGTAATGTGTTCTATTGTTGGGTGAATAGAATTACTAAGTTCAATGCAAGAATTCAATTCTCATAACAATAGAAACTCCGAATATCCCATTCACAGATACCAAGTACTGATAGAATTGTATTCCACGATTCTGAATCTATTATCAACGTTGAAGTATAGTTTTCTTTATCGAAATATTCGTAATCCAATTTCCAGCTTAAATTAAATGAACTCCACAGGACTGTTAGATTACATTAGGAAACCTCTTTGAAAACTATCTTCTGGAGATCTGCAGAACATTAATGAATTTAAATGCAGTTCCAAGAGAAATAGCTTTAATACTCTTTGAAAGTCGAGAATATAACCAATATATATCTTGCTTTGATATTGAACCCGAATTTATTATGGAAATCAATATGGCATCGTACATTTGCTATACTTCTTTCAATCCCTAATTCATTACTCTTCAAAACAAATATACTTCATTGTCTGAAGATGATGAATCTCATTGACAAAGTCATTTTTAAATAAAATCTTTTTAACAAAAAATTTAACCGACGACATACGGAACTGAAAAGTAAAAAATAAAATAAACTTTCTTAGTCTAAATGATAATTGAGCTCCTAAACTGATGTAAATAACTAATTTTGAGTCGGCGCCAAACAAACAAGCAAATGAATTAGGTAAGGCGTGAAATGATGGCATCGAGTTGCGCGGTGACATTCTGATAATTTTTTTGAAGTAATTTAATGATCTTCTTTGATTGTTGGCTTGGCGCCGACTCAAAATTAGTTACTTACATTAGTTTAGGAGCTTAGTTATTGAGACTAAGAAGGTATATTTTCTTTTTTTCTTTTCAGTTCCGTATTTCATCGGTTTAATTTTTTGTTAAAAAGTTTTTATTATTCAATTTTTTGTGGCTAAAATCTACCAACTATTACCTACTTGTTCTTTGATTATTTCCAAAATACTAGCCCACCTTTCTTCAACTATTTCCAGTTAAATAATATGATTATCTCCTTTTACTATTTGTTGTAATATAAATTATTTTTGTTGTTCTGGTTAGTTTATTTCATTACTTTGTATATCATTCAATCCTCTCATAGAATATGATGATTGTGACGGATGTAGGAGAACAAAAATAATGTCAGTAGCGATCTGTCATTGTCAACTACATATGTGTAGGATGGTTTTGTTATGAGTAAGTATTAATCACCACCATTGCTGAATTTGTTATGTAGTTCGTTAACTCTCTCATCGAATTCGCGTTCATTTCCTCTGTGGAATGCTACAGATATATCATCGGCGTATAATACCAGACAATCAGCATTCATGTAACCCGGCAAATCATTGATGGAAGGAAAACCAGTGGACCTAGAATAGATCCTTGTGGTACCCCTAGATTGATGTTATGCAATTCGGATCGAGTCCCATTAAGTTTTACAATAATTTTTCTGTGTCTCACAAATGACATGAACCACTTCAGTATATTTCCACGAATTCCTAACGAGTACAGTTTGGTTTCAGTATGATCTAGGTCTAGGCAACCGAAAGCTTTCGTGAGATCGAAAAATAGGGACCTACAAGTTTTTTCCTATCAAGAAATTTATAGATATACTCAACAAATGTGCAAATAGAAGTTTCCGTAGATTTCCCGGGATAGAACCCATTTTGTGAATCCTTGACGATTTTATGTTTGTCAAGATATTAGTTTATTGTACATAGCTCTTTCTATTATTTTACTTATAATGCTGGGTACTGTTATTTGCCTATAGTCGTCCATTGAGAGAGGATCGTCCTTTTTATAAATATGCGTTACCATGCCAAGTTTGATTTCTTCAGGAAATACGCACGACTCGATAGATGCATTTATTATATTTGTGAGCGGTTTAGAGATTTGGAAAGCTATGCTTCTCACTAATTTTGTTGAAATGCAGTCAACTCGTCCTGAATTAGAATTCTTCAAGTTTTTTATAATTTGTATAATTTCTTGATTACAGACCTGGTTGAAGTGAATGAAAGGAATTACTGATATTCAAATTGTCAATGCCAAAACGATGTTCTATTGCAAGTTTGGCGGTTTTTGAAAAATGTTCGCAGAAACTATCAGCAACAATTTTATGAATTTATAAATTCAAGATGGCGACAGTTTTGTGATTATGGTCAGATTCTATTCAAAATTGGTGTGTGGGAGTTTTTGGGGTCGGAGAACATGATTTTGTTCAGCTCAAAACCTACAAGAGACCTTGTAATAACCATGCTCTATTAGAAATGAACAGATTGAGGCGAACTAACTAAAACGCAAAATATTAAATAACTAATAAAAAACCTTTTTAAAGACAAGCTTTTACCCAAGCCGAGTACTAAAACGTATAAAATAAGTTCAAGTCATTGCTGACAAATGCTTTAATAAATTTTTGTTGAATTATTTGGTTTCAAAAAGCTTGTCACGCGAATTGTAATATAATTAATACATCGACAAGTTGTTGCTTACCAACCAATCATTGTCCAATGGAGTTAATTGGGTCCTACTTTTGTGAACACTTCGCGCGACAAGGTTCTGATGAGACCCTTGTCCCCTTTCAAGCGCGTATCAAATTCAAATAATATCCAGCTAATAAGAAGCACAAATTTGTCATAAAATTGTTCAAATTATGTCTCGAAGGTGGTTATACATAGGATTTCAATGTTTACTGCGGCAAGGAAGGAAGTAGTGTTCCAAGTAGGGTTGTTCAATCAAAATCTGATGAACCCTCTATTAGATAAAGGCCGAACACTCTGTATACCTTGCTCATGAATTATTGAGTCGTAAGACACATTTGATTGGCACATTATGATCTAATAGAAAGCTCAATACAAAAGATGTTATCACAAAAAAGCTGAAAAGACGAATCAATAGCACAAGAAAGGGATACCGGAATTATTTTACGAAAATGGAAAAATAAGAGGGATATTTTGATATTGAGCACAAAATATACGGATGAAATAATAACCACACAGAGGAGAAAAGGTGAAATCAAGAAGCCTAAAGATTACTCGAGTAAAATAAATATGAAGCGTCCATTGATATTTCCGATCAGATGAAAAGTTACAATTCATCACTACGAAAATGCTTGAACTAGCACATAAAACTAGCTGTAGAACTGCTTAAAGGTACTGCTTCAGTCAATGCTTTCTCTGCTCATCAAGATATTGCCACTTTAAAGGAAGGTTATTGCTGGCCTCATACAGGTTCCTCATACAGAGGAACCCCCTTACAAGCGAATAAACACCAACTAACTGATCTAGGCAGATATAGTAGAAGACGCTGTGTGAAGTGATATGCCCAAAAAAAGCAATGGGCAGACAGGAGTACACTGAAACGTGAAGCATGTGAGAAACACTTCTGCCTACAGTGTTTTTTTGATACTCGTGAAGTGAGCAAGTGATCAATTAGTTAATCCTCATTTTCGTTTCGATTTTTTTTTATATCACATCCCTAAAGGGATAAAAGGGTGGGGTGTTTAGAAGTAGTTTTGAAGTCATTGGAATTGGTACTTGGGCTCTTCTTCTCAAAAAGAGAAGAAGGTATTTCAGGGTTTTTGGGAATTCAACCATAAAGGAGGCAAGAGGGGGTTTAAAATTTGTATAGTTAGTTTTGAAGTTTGAGTCAAGAAAATTGGTATTTGAGGTCTTTGTTACAGATAAAGAAATATGTGTTTCAGTGTTTCCAGAAATGCAATCCCTAATGGCGTGAAATGTGTGTTGTATGGGGGTTCCGTCAGTTTCGAAAATAGGCCGGTTTTGGAGTAGGTTGATACTGATGATCCATATCGCAACAAACAATCGTAAGTCACCTTGTTGGACTTCGTACGATCATCCATCGCTCGTAATCCAATTTTTGTCAAAGCATTATTCAGGAAAGTAGTCATTTTTCATGGATATTCGACTTAACAAACACCTAACATATAGGTAGTATTAGAGAACAGTTATGAGAAATTAGACATTTTTCATGGTCTTCGGTTTTCTTCTGTGGAAAATGTATTTATGAATTCAAAATCTTCAAAACCTCTTCGAATAAGAATCCCAATGCAAAACCTTAATTATAAGGGAGGAGTAGATAGGTAGATCCTTTATTTTCATAGACAATACATTACAGCATCGTATAGAAATTGTCAAACAACAATACGAAAAAACTAAAAACTAACATCTTTGGACAAGCCCTTAAAAGTACATCTGACAATGAGAGTACATAAATATATTGATCATAGGTAATAAATTTACAGACATATTGTTCAAGTCATGAAGTCCGTTGAAACATAAATTCATCAAATAGGTTATTTTTAAGATTTCTCTTAAAAAGTCCCTCAGACTGAATAGATTTTTAATCTTCAGGCAAGAGATTGAAGATTTTTGGTCCCAAATATTTTGATGTATTAATAAGATGGGATATGAAGGTTTTTATCCTGTTGAGTTCATTTCTCACGTATACAACCATTGGTCAGGAATAATGATCTATTTTTAAATACATACACAGACATTTCAAAAATAAATAGACATACCAAAGGCAAAATCTTGTATTATCCAAATGAAGGTTTACAGAAGCTGAGTTAGGAGATACCAGCAATAATTCTCACAAGTTTTTTCTGTGCTGTAAATACGTTATTAGCTAAGAACGAATTCCCCCAAAATAGGAGACCATATCTCAAGCGAGACTCTACTTGAGCGTAGTATAGTATAACTAGTTGTTTTGAGGTTACTACTGATTTTAGATTTCTAAACAAGAAACATACTGAATTCAATTTACGTATAAGAGACTCACAATGAGATCTCCAGTTTGAGGTGTCATCCAACATTGCTCCCAAATCGGACTGTACCGAGGATTCATCACCGTTACGTATATATCTAGTGGTTGTGCATACTTCTGTCTGTTATGAAATCTCATAATTTGAGTTTAATTTGGATTCAGATATAAAATGTTTTCAGAGCACCAATCTATAGTAAGATTCATTATCTCTGAACAGTTATTATTCAGGATGTTATAGTTCTTATCACTAGCAACAATAGAAATATTGTCTGAATAAATTACTTACTTACTTACTTACTTACTTACTATATAGAATACACGAATTTTTATCAAATGATGTATCCAAATCATTTATGTATAGCACAAATAAAATGGGGCCAAGCACAGAGCCTTGCGGGACACCCATAGATACTACTCTTTCGAAGGAATGGTACTTGTTTTCCTTGGCTCCATCACAGTGGGACATAACCACATCCTGTTCTCGATTAGTCAAAATTGAAGAAACCCAGTCATAAGCTACACCACGTATTCCGTTGGAATAAAGTTTAGAGAAAAGCATATCATGATTGACACAGTCGAATGCCCTACTCAAATCACAGAAGATTATAGCAGGGCACTCATCCGCCTCAATAAAGTTTACTGTTTTATCCATAAATGCACAAACAGCACTGCTACTTAACCTGCCTGGATAGAATCCATGCTGACTTTCAGTTATTAAGTTCTTTCTCATCAGAAAATCCATGAGTCTCACAGAACATGAGAAGCCAGATGGAATGGTAATTGGACGAAAATCATTCAAATTTCTAGAATTGGACTTCTTCTGAACAGGTACAACCTTGCTTGTTTTTAGGCTTGAAGGAAAACGGCCTGTAAACGAAAGAATAACTAAGTATGTGAGTGGTTCAATAATTATTGGTAATACTTTTTTCAATATGAACATTGATTTTTTGTCAGACCCACTAGAGGACTTATTTTTTAGATTGTGATTCAATAAAATCAGAAGTCCTCCACAGACGAAAGGGTTTGAGAAAATGGAATATTTTTCAAAAAGATTAACATTATTTTAAATCTGTCTCAGAGCTAGTATTTGGTAGTGAGCTAATAATTCCATTAGGTTTGTCAATAAAATAGTCATTGAACATATTGACAATTGTCTGAGGATCAACATAATCAGTTCCATTTTATCTAATCGAAATATTCGAAGTTACTCGATGGAGCTAGTAAAAGTCGGACCTCATATGGAAATATTTCAGTGAATGTTGGATCTGGATGGAAAATTCAGTTATTACGCCTGGAACAAAAACCTATATCCGAAGCAAAATTTCACAGCAGCATATAACCATAATATGGGGCGTGTCTCAAACACATTCCAGCATCGAAAATGTGGCGCGGTTTTTGAAACTGGTGATTCATTAATAGCGTGATCACTTGATCCGTCCGTAGCACTATGATATGTTCCATGGAAACCGCAAATATTCGTTGCTAGTTAGGTCGAATGGACTTCGTTTTCATTGTGCCGTGAATAATTGAAGTGGATCCAGTGTTTATTTCAGTTGACTTCATAAAATCCCGAATGGAATCTCTCCCTATGAAGAGGGAAATCTATAAATCCCCCCATGTTTCATTTTGCAAATGTGTTCATCTTCAAAGTTTCCATTCCGTTACACCCGTTGAGCGAACGTGTTTTCGTTTGTTGATCTCAAACCATGCCAAGACATGTAAATTGTTGTGATCAGGAAGTAGTTCCCACAACACATGAACCGGCACCCAAAATGGAAAAAAAAATCTATCAGCAGATACTGTTTGGATATATGAGATGATATGGAAGCACTGGAAAATCATCGTGTAAACCCATAGATACATTAACTAAATGGATACGTAACCGATGAAGCATTTTTTACCATTTATGCAGATGACACCTCTCTATTAATTTCCAATGGAAATAACGATAACCTTATTCCCAAATGTAACAGTGTACTGAATAATATCTCCGAGTGGTACATGACAAATTAACTCTTTTTCAATATAAAAAACCCAATTAGTCCGTTTGCACATCCGACAAAATACATGTTCTCAAATGGAGATTCAACGGAGTGGTTCAGCTATACAGAATACGAAAACAACAAAATTTATCGGGATGATGATAGATGAACACCTTGATTGGAGGAGTCATTATCAAGCCGTTTGCACGTTTGATGGATATCATTATTGGACCTTCTTTGGTTCTATTTTGTTTCGTTTATCTTGATGAAATCATCGTGGCCACACCTTGTTTTGATCTTCATATCAAAACTTTGAGAGAAGTGTTTCGATGAGTTGAGAACGACAGTCTTACTGTCAGCTTTGATTTTGTGAATCCCCTCTTGTTTATCTTGGTTTCGTTGTGGACCGACAATGCTTGAGAACAGATCCTGAGAAAGTTTCTGCTCGAACCATGCCAAGACATGGAAATTGTTGTAATCAGGAAGTAGTTCCCACAACACATAAACCGGCACCCAAAATGGCAAAAAGATCTATCAGCAGATACTAGTTGGATATATGAGATAATATGGAAGCACTGGAAAATCATCGTGTAAACCCATAGATACATTAACGGAAATGGATACGATAACCGATGAAGCATTTTTTACCATTTATGCGATGACCTCTTATTAATTTCCAAAAAATGCGATAACCTTATTTCCAAAAAGTAACAGTGTATGAATAATATCTCCGAGTGCATGACAAGTGAACTCTTTTCAATATAAAAAAACCCAATTATTCCGTTTCCACATCTGACAAAAACATTTGTCGAATGGAGATTAACTGAGTGGTTCAGCTATACGAATACGAAAACCCAAAAAATTTCTCTGGATAATGATAGATGAAAACCTTGATTGGAGGAGTCATTTTTCAACCGTCATTAGTAAACTGAATTCGTTGGGTTTATGCTTAGTGCCCTAAGACCAATTCTGCGGCAAGATCAGTCACTTCTTGTATATCACAGCCTGGCAGCATCAACTTTGAGATACGGTATAGTTTGTGGGGTAACTCTCCTACAATAACGTGTTCATCGCACAAAAGAAACTTATAGAAATAATCGCTGGAATGAAACAAAATGAAACATGTTAAACAATATTCAGAGAGCTACGTATTTTGACTGTAGCGTGTCTTCTGATAATGGAACTTTGCCTATATATTTTCAACAACAAGTAATCTTTTAAAGCAATAAGAAATATTCATTCAAAAGAAACTAGACAAAAAAATAACAATTATGTGCCTTACTGTAAATATAAAATAACCTCAAACGCTCCTTCACACCTTGGCCTGCAAATTCTTAACAGGCTTCCATGTAAATAAAACATAAAAAATGTAACTCTCACGAGTTCAAAAAGAACCTACAAGAATTTTTACTAGAAAAAAGTTTTTATTCACTGTCCGAGTTTCATACCGAATGTTCAGGTATGTTGTGTTGTTGTATTTAATTTTTTAAGCTTTAGGATTGAGTTAGGTTAAGTTAGTGTCCGAGTTTTATACCGAATGTTTTGTGTTAAATCTTTTAAGCTCTAGGATTGAGTTAGGTTAAGTTACACAATTGACTATTCTTATACAAATTAATATTTGTCTCCAAAGAAAATAAATGCTACTACTACCACTACATACTATTCTTTTATTGGACAGTCGAATGCCCTACTCAAATCACAGAATATTCCAGCAGGGCACTCACCTGCCTCAATAAAGTTTACTGTTTTATCCATAAATGCCCAAATAGCACGATGGGCCTTTTCGCTTGTCTTTGCCCTGGAACCTAATTCCCAGCGCCAAAACTCTTCGCTGATGTGGGCTTTGGAAAGACCACAGAAAGGTTCTGGGCCAAAAATTGAGTGTTTTCCCCTTCCTTGGCAATGCTGTCCGCTTCTTCATTGCCTTTGATTGCCTTGTGACCTGGCACCCACATCAGACTAACCTGATTGTTGGTAGCCAGTTGGCTTAGGGGGAGTTTGCAGTCCCAAGTCAGTCTAGACTCACAAGTGTGTGACTTTGGAGCTTTCAGTGCTGCTTGGCTGTCTGATAGGATATAGATCTTTGCCCCCCTGAAGCCTCTTTCAAGGCATTCTTGGGCGCAAATTTCTATAGCATGGGTTTCTGCTTGCAAAATTGTTGGAGCTTTTCCTAGGGATTTTGAGAGCATGAAACTAGGACCCGTTACTTCCACTTCAGCCCTTTTGTCCATCCTTGAGCCATCAG
>JAFIRS010009091.1:0-12190 GCA_018342105.1 Gonioctena quinquepunctata | reverse complement strand
GATACAATGGGCCAGAAGGCACAAGTGTCGTTCGAGAGTACGAACCAGACGAGCCTACTGGGTGAGATTTTCAGTGGGTAACCCAGAGAAATGGGGACAAGAGGAACAACTCCATAAAATATGTTTTACACCCAACAGAAGCATGTGTGAGGTGATAACGGGATAAGGTCCAGCTCAACGCCTCAAGAAAATTGTATCTGAAGGTCATACCAACGGTAGTAGTCTGATGAAGAAGCCAAACGGTGGATATGCAGAAAACGAGAGGGAAAGCATAAGTGTTTCCATCCAGACTCACTTTCCCGGGTCCAAACTTGTTGAAAATGAACTGCAGAGTGCTCAGCTGGAAGAGGTTGTCATCAGCCACAACAGATCCAGCAGGAGCCTAGCGGAAAAAAATTTCACCACCCAGAAGATCAAATGGGCCATTGAAAGCATCAAACCGTCCAATTCGACCAGTTTTTTTCCGCCTCATTACAGAATGGCATTGTAAAGGCCAGTTTCATTTTCGGTCACAAGCCAAAATCTGAAGATAGGCAGCGGTGGCGTTCATATCAAAGACTGTGAGACGTTCCCCACACTACTTCTTCAGTACCACCTCTTTCTTCCTGAAAATAATGGATAACAGTATACTGCTATATAAGAAGTGAAATTTTCTTGGACAGAACGCTTCACAAATCACATTTCGCCTATCAAGCAATCTAATCAACGAGTAATGCTCTACAATGCTCAGTTGAAAGCATTGAAAAGACATTTTCCCTAAGAAAAGACTTTATGTACATTCATAGATATAGACGGTGCATTTGATAACACCTCACATGATTCCATCATCAGATCAGTAGAGGAAAGGAATATGAACACATCACGGATCAGATATTTGCAATGCTGAAAAGCAGAATCATTGCAGCTGCTCTCAGAGAAAAACAGCGTCACAAGGTTGTCCCCAGAGCGGGGTTTTATCGCCTTTGCTGTGGTCACTGACCGTGGATGATGTGATAGTGAAACCACATGAATCTGGAACTAGGACCTGAGGTCACGCTAATGATATGGTCGTCACTATCAGGGGTAAACATGACGGGATATTATCCAATCGCATTCAGACAGCTCCTAATATAATCAGAAGCTGTTGCACAAAAGAGAGACTGAATGTGAATCTTTGCAAAACAGTGCTGGTTTCAAAGTACAAACTGAAAATCCCAACCCTGGATGAAACTCAACAATATTTTTCCAATAAAGTCAAATACCTGGGTGTTATATTCGACTAAAGACTAATATGGAACAGTCATATCAACAATATTTTTTCAATATTACAGCAGCAACCTGGACGTGCTGCAGACTTTTTGGCGAAACATGGAATTTGGAGCTAAACATGATATTCTGGTCATATCAAGCGATTAACACATGATCACGTATGCTTTACTAGTGTGGTTGTCAATGCAGCGGTGAGGCTGTCTGGGAATCACAGGGGCACTTATCACGTGCTTCACTGCAGCATTAGAGGTATTGCTGATCCTTCCTCCACTGTCACCGTGTATAATGGAGGAAGCGGCAAGGAGTGCCTCCAGACTGCACCAGGCATCAAATTCGAAAGCTGGAAATCTGATTGGACATCTGAAGATTTTGAGAATTATGAAGTGGTTATAAACAACCACCATATATTCACAACGAACGAGCACCAACTAGAAAGGAATTCATCAATATGGTATACTGATGGTTCCAAGATGGACGGAAGGCCTGGAGTGGGAGTGAACAGTCCTCATTTTGGACCCTTGAAGCCACCAATCAAAGCACCAACAATATGTTAATTAGAAACTCATGCTATAGAAATTTGCGTCAAAAAAGGCCTTGAGAGGCTCCAGGGGATCAAAGATCTGAATCCTATCAGACACCCAATCAGCACTAACAGCTCTGAAGTCACACACTTGTGAGTCTATGCTGACTTGGGACTGCAAACTCTCCCTGAGAGAACTGGCTACAAACAATCAGGTCACTCTCATGTGGGTGCCAGGTCACAAGGGAATGAAAGGCAATGAGGAAGCAGACAGCCTTGCCCAGAGGGACAGAACCCTTCTGTGGTCTTTCGAAACCACATCAAGAGATAATTTTGGCGCTGGAAAGCTGACCAAATTAAAACCACTGGAACGAGACAAATGAAAAGGCTCCCAAAGGAAGCAGAACAGCTTCTCGAGTTGGACAAGAAAGACTAGGAACTTGTAACTTGTATCATCTCAAAAAATAGATAGATCAGACAGTGAACTGTGCCGTTACTGCGAGAACTTTGCTGAAACTGCAGAACACCTCCTTTACGACTGCCAAGCGCTGTTTTGCAAATGGCTTATGTTTCTAAAAAGGGTTTCATTAACGCCTTCAGTGATCAGGAACAAAGCTTCCAGAAAACTCCGCAATGGATCTCTGGAGAGCAATATCGACCCCCTACATTCTACAATCCATCCATAAGAGATCGTATTATTTAAATCACTGTATATTCCCCAACAACCATAAGATAACCGAAAACAAACTTACGGATATCATGTACTCTAGGGACATACAAGGAAAAACCTTCCCACACAACCATAGGATATGATCAGGATGTGGGCAAGATATCATTTTCGATAACTTAGGTATATCCTGAGAGGCTATTCACCACAAATGAAATTTAAAAAACTGAGGAATTGAATGAATAAATCCAATACCCAGATATCGAATTCTATTTATATCTTTCACTTCAGATATTTGGAGGTTGATATATTGGGATTTCTCTTCAAGAATTCTAATGGCAGAACAATATATCTTCCACATACTCATATTGTACTGTAGTATCATTTATATCCTCATTTGATAAAATTCCAGAAGATATATTCCCCTTTTCCGGACAACAAACAGATGATACATGATGTTATATGGTTTTCTTAATTTGTTTGGAAATATGAACAGGGTGTTTCTTATATCAGCTGTAGAATCATCTGCTCATGAGAGATAAACTTTAGTCACTAGCTTCCATCGTTCAAGATAACCTCTCGGGAAGTAATGATGTTGAAAAAAGAAAAAAAAAATGCCTTTTTTCAACATGGTATTCTTGTTCGATATGTAAATTTCAAGGGAATGACTTGTAAACAAGAAGGTGTAAGCCTTCGCTTCTAACAATCCGCATTCTCATCGAATATATAACATCGATTCAAATAATGAATAATTGAAATACTTTCACTCCACAAAAAGTTAAAAGAAAACAAAATAAACGGGAAAACTGTTGTTGTTGTCTCTTTGACGCTTAAGGTGGGGTATTTTGTCTATTCCTCATTCCCTTCAACGCGGGAAGGTCTCTTCTCCAGTAGTTGCAATGATGGAAAGAATAATCTTCCAGCCAGAAGAGCAGATTCAATTATCCGTTAGTGTCCGACCTGGTAATTAGCTATGCATATGAGCAACACACTCAAATCAGGTAATGCAAAATTGAGAAAAAATCTAGTATGATATTTCTTGGAATTTCTCAATGGTTAGTGCCGTGTATGCTTTTCTGCTTATGGACATGCAACATGGGGGAGGAATTCAACATGAGCGCTGCAGTGGCGAAATCGAATAAACCGGTTCACTTATCCCCATTTATTGCTGTGATAAAAAGGGTATCTACAAATTTTTCGGTCGCAATGATTCAGCAGGTAGAAGCTTCGTTTCAAAGAGATACCCAGTCTCGAAAGTGCGCGTATAATAAATGAATGACAATGAACAAGTCTGCCGCAAATAACTTCGAATCAAATGTAAATAACGCGAAGGAAGTGAAGGAAAGTTTTCGGGTGACTACTGCTGTATTGAAGGTTGCACAAACACGCTTTCAATTGCACCCCCGAATACGAAATTTCATGGTGTTTCTACCGTGAACTATAAACGTGACCACATGAAAGAAGTGAGTGAGAAAATATCCGTTATTATTGTACACTAATCAACAACTAGTATTACTTTTTTTGAAAATTATTGTCAAATTGCAATAAATGCAGTATTGATATTCACTTTCATAATTTCTTTGTGCATATTTGGGTTGAAAAACTCGATGACATTAATATATTAGATTGTATTCTAACATTGACATAAACAATTAATTTTTTTCATACTAGTGATAACAGTAGTCTGAAAAACCATGGATGCAATATATTTTTATTACCATTCAAAATGATTTTTTTAAATTAAATTCTGAGAGTAAACGAACAATATAAAAAATATGTGAAAATGTATGTATGTAAAAAAATAAAACAATATTTTCAATATATTTATTTATATTTTTTTTTTCATTTCTATTTATAATTTATTGATAGTTTTTTATTCGTGTGATTTACTACAACATTAGACATGTAAATGTTATCAATTGTTTGAGAAAATATTTATACACCTCTAATTCGACAGAGTACTGAATTCGTTTCGCTCATCACATTCACATATATGCCGGTATAATATTTTTTTTCATTTCTCGTACCTGACACACTTGACCCGATTGCACCAATGCTGCTACTTCTTTAACAGACTGAGTTTCGAAAACAATGTGAGTTGTAAAGGGTGAAAACACAGTTCCAAGCACTTGCTCTATCACGCATAACACTTCTCAACTTGACAAAAAAAAGTTACATGTACAGGCGAATCACGTGTTTAGCACATTGATGTAGCATTACGAGCTTCGCAGAAGACTCGTCTGAGTCTGCTTTTTATTCATTACTAGTGCAATATCCGAAACCAAGACTCAGTTTAATCCAAAGTTAATGCAGGCTGAATAGTAGTTTTCACGTTTGTAACAAAAACATTTAAACTGTTGAACTTCAAAAACACTCTGTTTATCAAAGGTGCAAATGCAGATAAATTGCACTATGAGGACTAATTGGCCTGATTCGGCCACTGTGGCGCCACTTACAAAGGTGCTCCATTTCCATATGCTAATCTTGAAGACTTCAACGCACTGCCCAGTGAATTATAACTCCACCTTCGAACATAATCGAACCGACTGAATAGACAGGATCGTTCAATACCTACTCAATTTTGCCCTCTATTTATCATGAAGTTATCACTTCACATTTTTTTAATTATGTGCTCCTTGGAGACCTCCACGAAGTACTCGAGAACATTAGAAGCCTAAACATAGAATATTGGGTTTGAAGCTTTCACAGTTGATTTTTCCGCTGTAGAAGATAAATTATTGATTTTTCTGAGAAAATATGTTGTTTTGTAGGTTAAATTCATAATTTGGACGTTTCAGTGGTTTTTTCAATAGTTTGAGTATGTGATTGGCTATTTTCAGTCAGTGTGAGTCTATGATAGGTCAGATTCATAATTTCAATCTGAGTAGTGAGTATTTTCAGACTTCCACAGTAACCAAGAGTCGATTTTTCGCTGCCGAAGACGAATTTTACATTTTCCTTTGGGAATATGAGTGTATTCTGGGTTGAATGCATGTTTTGATGTTTGAGAGGTACTTTCGATAGTTTGAGTGCATGCATAAGTATTTTCAGACTTTCACAGTGACCAAGAGTCGATTTTTCGCTTCAGATGACGAATTATTCATTATTTTCGAAAGTATGGATATATGCTGGGTCGGATACATGTTTTTAACGTTTCAGAGATTTTTCCAATCCATATATTCGACCAAGAAAAGGATTTTGGAGAAGGGCGCGCCATCTGTTGGGCAATAGATGGAACTATTCGACGAGCCTTCGAGATGGGTCATGGGAGACTCGTCTGGGAGGGAAAGTAGATATGCTATGCCGATTCTAGTGCAGTTTTGCCGATTCTAGTGCAGTTTCGAACAGCAGAGGGCCTGAACTAGAAACATCAAGCAGGTCGGTCGAAGGTTTTCACGAAGTGACTTTCAACCATTAGTTTTAGGGTTGACATTTTTCCAAGGTAGCTGGCAAAAGAGTATCCATTTTGCGAAGATGTCTGACTCTATATTAATAACAGGTCGTCATACTCTGTTGATTCTTTCCTCAGCAAAACTTGTAGTTTGAACTTGAGGTAGCCATTTCTCCAAGATGACTGACTTTTTCTCCAACAGTTGAGAAATGAACACATTTTTCTCTTGATGTAGCCAATTTTCCAGTAGAGCTGATTTTTTTCATTCATTTCATTTCATTTTCAACCCAAGGTAGACATTATTCGAAGATGGCTGTTATTTTTTCCTGAGAGTTGAGGAGCTGCCATGTTTCGTTTCTTGAGGTGGTCATTTTTTCGAGATGACTGACTCTAACTCTATATTAATAACAGGTGGTCATGTAAACTGTCAACGATTTTTCCAAAGCGAAACTTATCGTTTGTATCTGATAGTGTGGCAGCGCTGTTTTTTCCTTAGGGTAGCTATTCTCCAATATGGCTGTCACTTCCAACCATTGGAAACTGGGAATAATATTTTTTCTTGGTATTTTTAAATGGCAAAACTGATAGTTCGAGCATGAGGTAACCATTTTATGTTTCCCCTAACAGTTGGGAAAAAGTCATGTTTTTCTCAGGGTAACCATTTCACCAATTAAAGAACGGTTGCCTGAAATTTCCCCTTGCTTTTTTGTCGGCGGCCATGTTGTTTTCTTAGGAATTTGTCAAAAAATAGTTTGGCAGTTATGTTTTTTTCTCAGGATAGCCATTCCTATTATTCTAGGAAACATTGTCAATATCAACCAGGGAAACCATTTTCATGATCCCTATCCTATAATGCATAACGAATTCAATAAATGGCAATGCCAATGTATTATTCCATAAACTAGTAATGAAACATGTTTCGTGGATTCTTTAATTGGATACGGGAAATTGTGTCCACGACGAGTTGTTTGTTGGGGAAATTAGTTCTCTGCATAAAAAATGTTGCATGCAGATGTTTCGAGTTTCCAATTAAAATCATATTTCAAAACGGATTTGGAATTGTGCATGTTGAAAAGAACGGCGTTGAATTGTTTTACCGCATCTGACTGCCATTCATGTAACAATTGAATCCGGGAGTAGAGCACTTTGTGGTAGTTTTTTTAATGGATGGAATAATTCGAAACCGAGTGATCATTTGTTTTGAGTCCATCAAAAGATAGGTATTGTATACAAAATATGTGTATACATTTTCGATTCATTGTTATAACTTATCCTTCTCAATAACCACTCATCATCGTAATATGAATGAAATAAATAATATTTTTTCCAATTTTGACACCTTTCAAAACTCGTTGACGTTATCAAATGTTTTACTTTTCATCACCAGTTGCGAAAAGTTAAATTTCTTGCAACTGGTGATGAAAAGGTAATTTCACCACCAGTTGCAAAAAATATAGAAATAAAATTTGTTATCATTTTGAGGCTAAACTACTTGAAGTACTTCTTCATTATAATTATATTCTCTGTACATATTATGAAGATTACATTTTATTAAAATTCGATACATAATATGTATGGTAAAAACTAATTATTGATATTAATAACATAATTTGAACAATTGTTGACTTCGACCCCAGCTGACAACGTAGTTTTCTATGTAGCATTAATTTCCGTTTTTTCCATGAAAGTCTCTCCAAGGATGAGAACACGCTTTCAACGCAATGAAAAGTAAAAAATAATTTTAATATTCAATGACTATGCCAAAAAGCGTGGGGTGATTTGTCGAAATCAATTAAAATAGTCCAAGATCCCAGAGGAACCTACGTCATTTTAGCCAAGCTGAAATTTTGAGTATGGGTAGAATGATATGCAGTTAAGAACGTATGTATACTTGCCAGCTTGAAAGAGGGGCCCTTTACGGGTAGCAGGTATAAAAGTATAAAAAACTTCCTAACGTACGTTGAAGCATGGTAATGCGTTTGACAATTAATATCGTTCAGTTGGCCAAGCGGTCTAAGGCGCAAAATCTGAGCTCTGATATCAAGAACTGGCGGAGGTTCGAATCCCCGCGCCTGACGATGTTTATTTTTTTTTTCATCGAAATTGAGAAATGATTTGCTTTTTTTATTTGAATATTCACCCCAAAACTGAATCACTTCTCAATTTCGAGGTGAAAAATGAAAGGAATCGTAGGGCGTGGAGAATTGAATCCTCGCAAACTTTCGAGATCCAGAGCTCAGATCTCGCGCCTTAGACCGCTCGGCTAACTGGACGATATTATTTGCCAAACGCATTACCATACTTCAACGTAAGTTAGAAAGTTTTTTATGTACTTTTGTTCCTGATACCTATAAAAATGCACCGCTTTCAAGCTAGCAAGTACGCGTGCATACGTTCTCAACTACATATCACACTATCCATACTTCAAATTTCAGCGCTGCTAAAATGAGGTGAGTTTGCCGGCTCTGGGATCTTACTCTATGAGTATTATGTTTCCCAACAATACGTAATCATAAAGCGCCCCATGCTTTTCGGCATAATCGTTGAATAATAAAATTATTTTATTATTTTAAGTGCGTAAGAAGCGTGTTCTTCAGTTTTTTTGAATAAATATTTTTAATATTTTTGACTTGAATTAAAAAGGATCGCATATCAAAATTGGAAAAAATATTGTGTGAAACACGTTGAGATACCCTATTTTCAACCGACGAAACCAAAAAGGAAGAGGTTCTCTAGTCGACGCATATATTTTTTTTATGTATGATCACGCATAACTTTCTACTGAGACGTCCGATTCCGATGATTCTTTTTTCATTGGATAGGGTGTACTTCAAAGTTGGTCTCATTCGAATTTGAAAGATGAAATCCACACCAAAGGGTAGCAAAATCACTCACCCTCTGAATTCTCGTCCGTTAACCGATTCTATCAGGCATAACTTTGTACTGAGTTCTTCGATTTGTGTGATTCTTTTTTTATTAGATAGTGTATACCTCATGGTTACTCATTTTTTATATTCTAATGGAATTTTCTACCTTTACGGGTAGAAAAATGGGGTATAATTGATTTTTCACTTGTGAACATTGGCACACATATGTAGTTGACAATGACAGATCACTTGTGTCATTATTTTATTCTCCCACATCCGTCACATTCATTATATTCTATGAGAGGATAGAATGATATACAAAGTAATGAAATAAACTAACCAGGAGAACAAAAATAATTTATATTACAACAAATAGTAAAAGTAGATAATCATATTATTTTACTGGTAATAGTTGAAGTAAGGTGGGTAAGTAAGTATTTTGGAAGTAATCAAAAAACAAGTAGGTAGTAATTGGTAGATTTTAGCCACAAAAACTTAAACCGACATAATAATGTGTAGATTTCAGCCAAAAAAAATTGAAAATAAAAACTTTTTACCAAAAAATTAAACCGACAAAAAGAACTGAAAAAAATAAAATAAAATAAACCTTTTCAGTCTCAATAACAAAGCTCCTGAACTAACGTTAGTGACTAATTTTGATCGGCGCCAAAAAAAAAAAATCAAAAATTAAAAAAAACATTAGCCTTATCTAATTCATTTGCTTGTTTGTTTGGCGCCGACTCAAAATTAGTTACTTACGTTAGTTTAGGAGCTTAGTTATTGAGACTAAGAAGGTTTATTTAATTTTTTTATTTTCAGTTCCGTATTTCGTCGTTTTGATTTTTGGTTGAGAAGTTTTACCTAACTCGATTTCTTTTGAAAATTCGCTCATTACGAAAAATAGGGCTTTTCCCAACTGGTTGTACAAATAACCATTGTAATTATTTCTGGTTGAAAGTTTTCCAGAATATGTATATTTTGAAAAGCGAAACATTCTCTATTGAATATTGAATAGGAATATTATTTTTTTAATTGAAAAATCCACGATGATCAACTACTTCTCAGGCTAAGCCACGCTGAACATTCAACTACATCTGATATATATTGAGAAAGGACCCATTTTTATTTAGATAGTTATTTGATTTTCTATTCCAGTCTTTATAGAGAACTTATATAGATGAATGAGGCATAGGAGAATGTTTTCCAAAAGGGAGTACTCACCAGAAATCATTTGTAACATTGATGCAAGAGAGGCATCGCATTCACTAGGTCTTCAATACATTGTTTTCTACGAAAATCCATTTCACGCTTCTGCGATCATCAGGAAGACCGAAAGAATTGTGGAACACATTATCAAGGAGCAATCTTACTTTGGAAAGATAGAAAAAGATAACCTCTTGTGGGGTATTCTTGTTGAAAAGGGGAACATTCTCAATTGCATATTGAATAGAAATATTTTTCTGTCAATTGAAAAATCCACGATGAACCTGAAGTTATTTTTGTGAATATCTAACAGAAAACAACTTCTTTCCCGGCTAAAGCCACGCTGGACATTGGACTACATCTGATAGATTTTGAGAAAGAACCCAAACTTAAAAGAAAAAATTTGAAAGTGAGAATTTGCATTTTCATTTATATAGATATTTGATTTTTCATTCCAGTCTTTATTGAGAACTCATATAGATGGATGAGCAAAGAAGATTGTTTTCCGTAAGTGAGTACTCACCAGAAATGATTTGTAAGTAGTTTTGCCAGTGTATTGCTGTTGAAGTTCTCTTTCACTTTGTCATATCAATTTTGGATTGTAGACATTTTACTTTTGTGAATTTTTCCATTGGTTTTCATTGCTTGAGTTCTGTTGAGATTTTCAGGGTTGGCGAAAATTGTTTATTCCATAGATGGAAGACCTGAAATGATTTAGCTGTATGGGAAACAGAATAATTGTTTCAAGAGAACTGCAACTGTTTTCAACAAACTTCATCTGTACTAGTTGGTACGTTACTGTACCACTGGTCTTTTTGATTAATTAATTAAAAAAAAACCTCCTTAGAAAAAAAAATGGTTCCTGAAATTTTTGTTTTTATCGCCAAGCGGTTGGGAAAGAATTGTGCTGGCGTGGATATGAAAAATGCGACAAAAGATTTGTTTCCTCACTCAAAATTCTAACTCTGAAGACCATGGACCAGCCTAGACTGGCACAATTCTGGATACTGGGCACTATCACTAATTCTAAACTTCCGGGTTCCTAATTTCTAACCGACTCATCAAATATTTGAGGCCTGTATCTTTTATACTGAATAAGTTCCAGATTCCTTTTCTTTCAACATTCTCTCTCATTTATTCTGAATGAAAATCTTATTGAGCATTGGAACATATAATAACTTTATGAGGCTATGAAGCTCATTTGAATACATTAAACTATTGCTTGGTCTCTATAACTAATAAAATAACAGGAGACATCTTAGAATTTGAATCGTGATGAAATTTAATAATTGAACTGATTTTGAATCGGACTATTACTTATTCAAATGATGAAAAAATTTGAGTATCTTAAAATTAGGCTGCCGCCAAGGCCTATATTACTGAAAAAAATTAATGTGATGAATGTTTATCAATCCATGAACATTCTTATTGTCTTGTTTACCCATTTGCCAAACATATGTAAAACATATGTAAACATATATTAGGTTTCCTGATACAAGCATGGTCGGGCTATTTTTAGGGAATGAATTCTTCCAGTGATAAAGCTTGGAAACGTTTAAAATCAATAGCGCAGTAATTTCAGATATATTCCTATCTACGATATATCTCAACAATAACTCTTCCTAGCCACAGATATATCCATCAAAAATACAATATTTCATTACTTTTGAGCCTGAAAATTAAAAACAACCATTTGCATGGAAAAAATACCTCCACGCTACTCTCACTCTTATTATTGAGAATATTTTCTGATCTGATCATTCTCCCAGGAAAGTGATCAGTAAACCATCATTTGCATATATGAAATGTCATTTCATGACGATAATTTACTTTCTCTATCTGCCGTGAACAAAAATAACTTTTGTAAATATTGTATCCTATTTTGACTGTACTATAACTCGGTTGTCTGTGACTGGAAATACGCTCTTCAATTGCCCATACAAATTACTTGGGTAGTGGTTCCTTTCCAGAATATTTGAAGAAATAACATATGTTTCGCTGTGAACTGTACTCGACGGAAATAAAAACAAATAATCTCAAATATCCTTATTTTCTGACCACCGGTTCGGTTTCAATTTCATGGTTAACTGCGAATCTCAACGAATCTTGGAAAAGATGATAATTCATTCAAAATAGATATTGCATTTTGTTACACATACCGTTGAAACTCTTATCAGGAAGTTGGCTTCCTCATTTCCCTCTTCACGAGTCTAGAAACCCTAAGCACAGTTACTCTTTTATTCTACTCTAGGTGTTAGAGGGCAGTTCCATATTATTCCGGTTTCTATTCTGCC
>JAFIRS010009090.1:0-12193 GCA_018342105.1 Gonioctena quinquepunctata | reverse complement strand
CCCTTCCTTTGGGAAATATTCATTCCCCCCAATTAATTTTTTTCTTTCCATTTTGTAAATTTTTTTTTAATTTTTAAAATTTTTCCGTGGAATTGCTGTCAATTGACATCAGTAATGAACTAACTTATTCTTGACAATGTATCATCTTAATAGTAAACATACAGTTGATATTTGGTGTCAAGATTTCCTCAAACTGATTAAAAAAAATGATACGCACACAATGGTAAAAATGGTTTTTAAAAAATTTCAACCAAGTAGATCAGAATTGGGACGGGAATTTTTAGAAAGAATTAGAAACACTCTGAATCATAATAACTACCAAATACATTTTCAAACAAAAATAATTATCAAACAATTTCCAAATAATTTTGAGAAAAACAGCCACAAAGGTATCGAATTCAAATAACTACGTTGCACTCCCATATATGTAGAGGACCACTCAGAAAACAAAAATATTTGAATAATCATAATCTTCGAGTATGCTTCAAGTCACATAACTTATCAAAGAAAAAAACTTATTAACAAAAAATTAAACCGACGAAATAAAAAAAATGGAAAGCAAAAAATAAAATGAACATTTTCAGTTTCAATAACTAAGCTCCTAAACTAATGTACGTAACTTATTTTGAGTCGGCGCCAAACAAACAATAAAGCAAATTAATTATGTCAAGCGTAAAATGATGGCAGCGTAGAGCGCGTCCCTTCACCAGAAATTACAAAGCGTTCTCGAAGTCAGTATCAGCTAACCAGCTACCCGAATATATATATATATATATATATATATATATATATATATATATATATATATTTATAAATATATATATATATATATATATATATATATATTGTTATGTTATGAAAGGAAAAAAGAAATAATTTCAATAAAAACCCACAAAAATAATAATGACTTAATGGTTAGTAGTTCAAGAGATATTGTTTTTACATATTTTTAAGATTCTATTTTTTTTTATGAAGCCTCTGTATAATATTGATAGATAAAAATATACAAATACTATAATGCAATCATTTTCATACATTGTCAAGATCATAACAACCTATAATTGTTCAAAAGATAACAAAAAAGTCTAGATTTACAAAATCATCCTGAATAAAATGTGATCAACAAAATTATAAGCTTGAAACATACAGTATATGAAATTTTATCTAACTAAAAATAGCCAATGGGAGAACAACAAACTTCTTGATGACAATATCCAATCAGGGAACAGGATGGTCAGATGTAAGATTTGAAATTGTGAGAAAATAAGAACGGTGAAGTGTCAGAGACAATTATCATAAAATATTGTACATAGTTTGTAAGAAAAGAAAAATATTTTAGTTAATAAGTTTTGACAAATAACCCCAGAGAGTGATAATGTGACAACAAAGTGCGCGAATTTGAAAAGTCAAATGATATGGAAAAAGAAGAAATGGTATCCAGGTGATAGAAAACAAAGCCACAAGAGATATTGAAAAAAAATTTGAAAAGAACGCCACGTTCGGACTTTAGAAAAAGAAAAATTCAAGAACTTCATCAATATAAGGTAGTTTCTCTATTAGAACCCAACCAACTCAACTTCAAGAGAATTTCAATAAAAATAAATAGCAGCAAACAACATTACCTTTTTATGTACTCCACATAAAACTATTTCAAAGCTGATTCCTGGATTTGTATGGTTCCTTTTTTGGTATTGGAGAGCCTGAGAGCAGTAGATTGAAGGAGGATTCAATTTCCTGGTGTGTATTGTAACAGCGACAGTTCCAGCGTCAGGTATAAACTTTCCTAGTGCACATCACAAACTGAATAATCTCACAAATAACTCGTATCATATCAGAAGAACTCTTTTCATTTTGATAATGAACTATTAAAGAATTTTTCAACCTTCAAAGTAAAAGTGAGGTTGTGTATATTTTATCCTTCACCTTTTCTCATGATTGTCTATGAAAATTTTCAAAATAATCATAGTATAAGTTATTTATCGTAGGCCAGGTAAATATAAGTTTTCCTGAATAAAGGAAATAATTGTTTTTCGATACTTTTTCATTTATTTTCCACAATGATCTGCAATCATACTTATAAACATTGAATAGATTGAATTTGACATCAAGCAGTGGCTCTATTGCCTGAACCGGCTATCTGAGACAAAAGTCGTACCAACTGAGTTTAGTCGTGGTAAGAAAAGTGATAACAATTGACAGCAACGTGACGAGAGTCCAAATAATTTTTGAACCAAATATTAATGTTTCCTCTGATACCAATATCATTCAATTTTTGAAAAGAATTTTGTGGTCAACCATATCAAAGGCTTTATTCAAATCCAATGATACTAATCCACATATATTGTTGTTGTCTATTTCAATTTTGATTTTGGATATCATATCTGATGCGGCAGATTCTGTATCACTGGATTCACGAAATTCATATTGTTCTACTTATAAAAATTTTGATTTTATCAAATAGTCTCTCAATCTTTCATCCATTAATTTTTCAATGATTTTTGATATTATTGGCGAAATTAAAATTGGCCTATAGTTACCAATATCATTCTTATTACCACCTTTGGAGAGTGATTTAACTTTTGCAATTTTGCATTTTTTTTTTGAAAAATCCCCTTTTTGAAAGAGGTGTTGATCAGTTTGCTCAATAGTGGTGCTAGTTCAATTTTGACTGCTTTGATAATTTTGACATTGATATTATCGAATCCTGCTGCTTTCTTGTCATCCAATGAATTATTATTTTAGGATTATTCAAATTTTGAATTTTAATATTATAATGGGAATTCATTTTTATTTCTATTTCTTCTTTTAATTTCACAGAGTTATTCTCATCCTCACATGTTTTTTCTATGCCGCCATTTTTCATAAATTTCATAGAATCTATCGATATATTTAATTTTCCGATATTGATATTACTTTTCAAATATTTCTGTGTTTTGCTTGTTGGTTGAATTGTTTTTGGAATAATTGTGAATGTTTCTACATTTTTGGTTGGTATTCTTTTGACATATTTTTTTGTGATTTCTGCATATGAAATAGGATTGCTTTGAATTTATTCTTCCATTTTTTTTCTTTAATTCTGTTATATCTTCTTTGTTTTCATCAAGATAATCCATGATGGTGTCCTTCTCTTCAATGTTCGAGACAATAAGATTGTAGTTTCCTTGTAGTCTTTCATTCTCTTTAGGTAATAATTTTTTTTTTTTTTTTCAATTATTATCATTATTCTTTCTCTTCAATAATTTTCCATGAATGTTTATTGCTTTCCTGGAGTTTTGTGAAGTTTTCTGACGGGATTTCCTCATAGTTGATTTGTATAGACTCTTCTGCAGGTTGGTCGTCATGATCAGAAGCAGAGATTATTTTTCCTTTGCGTTTGGTCATGTTTTTCCTTGTTGGTAAATATTTCCAACGAATCAGAGAATCGGATTCATTTCCCTGGATTAGCATTTTCTTTGAATGACGTTTGGGTGAATGTCACTCACTGATATGAGCCAATATTTTGTGACATGGTGAATGTACTGAAATTCTTGAATCAACAATCCCCACTTACGATGTTGAACTTTGCCCAAAAGTTTCTTCAACAATTTTATACTTCCGTATATAAATTTTGTCTCCTGGTGAATACATATAAATTTTGTCTCCTGGTGAATACCAAACTTACGTGGTTTAACATAGTCAAAATAAAGTGAAATTTTCTGTGATACATCCTGGTATATCCCAGCTTATAAGGAAGAAATAATATAAGAATAAACCAAACTACATCAGTGAATTTCGTCGTAAATATCTGCATATTAGTAACACATAAAAACCCAACAAAGCAACAAAAAAAGGATTCAGACCCAAAGAACTCGCAAGAAAACAAACAATTAAATCAAGATACAGTGTAGTGCCAAGTATTTATTTTACAGAGGGTTTATATCATTAATGCGATAGAAAGATCACATATATAGTGTATGCAAAAATGAGCATTGCGGAAACAGATGTTCAAAAAATCATTAGAGAAATCCAGACAAATAGAACTGAACTCAGAAATGATATAGAAGCCAGCGAAGCACGGTTACAGCTACAAATTGAAAAAACCAATGAAAGAATGGGAAAACCAGAAAGAGAGAACGCACTCTTGAGAACCAAAGTAGAGAAGTTGGAGAGACAACAGAAACAAGACAGTATAGTAGTTTATGGTCTGAATGAAGAACAACAAGATGTTAGTTTTGATTTTATAAGGGAAGAATTCAGAAACCTCCTGAACATAGACATAACAGTTAGAGACATCAAAAATATTCACCGCCTGGGAAATCATCTCAACTGTCCTGTAAAAATAGAGTTCGTCTCTAACCTTCTGAAAAAACACGTGCTTGAAAATGGTAAAAAACTTAAAGGAACCAACATTTCAATCTCCCATGAACTAACGAAGCAACAACTAGAAGATCTGAAAATCCTCAAAAAACACCTGCACCTGCATAGACAGGATGATACAAAACGATCATACATCAGAGGAAATAAACTCATAGTTGATGGGAAACATTATACAGTAGAACAGCTTGTGGAACTAGCAGCAGAAAGAAGAGAAAACAACACCAAAAGTGCCAGCAACTCCCATACAATCTTTTAGGGAACCAAATGAACAAACACAAAAACCAAATTCAGACCAATTATTATTGTCAGAAACCCCAAAACCAAATAAGGATACAGGAACGAAACCAAAAATACAACTGAAATAAGACAAAGAAATCAAATAGCAAATTGGAAAAGTGCAAACAAGATCCACAAGAGAGAACAATATGAAATAAGAAAGAAGACATCTAGCTTCAGCAAAATTATAGAAAGAATCATAAAAAATAGGTTAACTAACTTTCTGAAAAAACATCAAATCATTTCAAACTCACAGTTTGGATTCCAAGAAGGAAAATCGACACAAGATGCCATTCTACACCTAACCAAAAAAATATACAAAGCAGTCGACAATAAAAAACCATGTATTGGAGTATTCCTGGACTTGACGAAGGCTTTTGATACCGTCAACCACCAGATACCAATAGAAACTCTCGAAAGCATAGGAGTGAGAGGTACTGCACAATCACTCTTCAAATCGTACCTAACAAACAGAACCCAACAAGTAAAAATACAAGTCTCACACAGCAGCAAAAAAATTGTAGAATGTGGAGTCCCACAGGGAACAGTGTTGGGACCAGTGCTGTTCACGATATACCTGAACAACCTATTCATGGTGCAATCTGAAGGAGAAATTATCAGTTTTGCTGATGACACGGTCATCTTATACGAAGAAGAATCATGGGAGCAATTAAAAAACAAGGTAGAATTAGATCTCCCTCTCATCAAAAGATGGCTTGATAATAAATTATTATCAATTAATCTACAGAAAACGTTCTATGTGCCTTTCTGCAGCTAAAGGTCACAACTTCCTAACTTCAATACAATTAGCATCCAAGATAATTCACAAATAAACTGTTATTTGGGGATAAAAATAGACAGCCACCTGAAATGGGACCACCAAACCAACTTTCTCCTCAAGAAACTAAGATGCGTGGTGTATAAGATAAAACAACTCACAAGAATACTAGAAGAAAACCAATTGAGAACTTTATATTATACACTTTTCGAACCCCATTTGAAATATGGAATCATAGGATGGGGAGCTGGAATGAACGTACACCTAAACAAAATTGAAAAAGTACAGAAACGAATAATAAAAATAATGTATAAAAAATCGCCACGTTATCCTACTGAACTTCTACATCAAGAAACAAAAATAATGGACATAAAACAATTATATTTTATGAGCCTAGCAATACATCAGTTTGTAAATAAGCATGAATTAATTAGGAAAAACCACCAGCAAAATACCAGAGGTAAAAACCTATATCAAATTCCGTTTGTTCACAAATCAATATGCCAGAGGACTCACAGTTATCTAGGATCAAAGGTCTTTAATGTATTACCAGAGAATCTGAGAGAAGAGAAACAAATGAAAAAATTCAAAACACAATTAAAAAAATATATCATCGAAAGTCCTAGGCAAAAAATTCATGAAGTAATCGATACATAAAAAAAATATTCCCATATCTCATACATAAAATTTTTATTTATACATTTATATATCTTTATACTATACATTTTAGGAGCATATTCTATAATTTACAATTATAACTCATATGTTATGAACAACACAATAATGATTACCTACATCTACATACAGACTTTTTTAGATATATATTTCAATATTTTGATATATCAATATTTGAACATGTTAACTCCTCTATATTTTAACACCTTCACCTACATCTATTTTTCATATTCCATATTATTAGACCTTAATTTAGTAAGTGAACATAGCATAGTGAATATAATTTATTAATAATTTCTTAAAAATCTGATGTAATATTATTATTATTATCATTGTCGTACTGAAATTTTTTTTTTTTTTTATTTAATTTATAATTAATGAATGTAAGTATATCCATGTTTGAATACGTCCACAAACAAGCGGTGAAAACTGCTTCGTGGTATATTCCTTATTCACAACCATGCTGTAAGAGATACTGTCCAACTATTGTCCATATTATTGTGAATAAAATTATTATTATTATTATTATTTACACCGTAACAATATTTTTTTTCGCAGAGTAAACTTTTGACAATATTTCTGACACCGAACATACCCAAATTATTGTCAGAGTGCATTATTATTTTGGGATGTGGAGTATAAATAAACGAAGAATAATCAGTTCAGTATTCCAATCGCTACGAGCCCCGGATTCGTAAAATTGTTATCAACATTGTTTGTGGTTTCACACAATCATAAATTGTCCGGCTATGTTACCTTTAGCATTTTCCAAATACTATTTTACCTGTATTCTTTACCTTTCCCAACTCAGTCGGGACGCCTATGGTTCCCATGAGTTCCTTTTCTCTCAGAAGCAGGATTCAGTAGTGCCCTCTGACAGCTCTTCTTGAAGTCAGTGTTCAAATAATATTACAGAAAGTATTTTACCAAAAAGACAGAGATGAAAGCAGAAATCGGTCAGATAATTTCCTTTTTTATTGAATGAAAACTTATGTTTACCTAACCTGCTCGAAATATCTTATTACTAGTGCTTTTCAATTCAAATTTAAGGTAGTACCGCCACGAGACAGTTGAATTAGGAAATTATTAAAATTTGGCATACGTATTGTTCAACATGTCAACAACACCTCTATGAAATTTTATCAAGTTTTACCATCCCGAACCCGAGATATATATAATTGAAGTTGACTCCATTAACACGTAACATATGGACCATGCATAGGCAAACAGCACATTAATAATTCTACCGTTAGTACTAAAATTAAGAAGTTTATGAAAAACGAGGAGGAGCTAGAGCAGGATATCACAGATATTGTGAAAAAAAATCAAAGTGATTGACCATCTAGTTTGACAGATATAATCAAAACTACTCTCGTTATTCATAATAGTCCACGGGGAAGCGCACAGCCTAAAGGGGTCGTAGAGAAATGCGGATTGTGCCAGGGGACTTTTCAAAGAAGGACGGGGGACCCATTGAGGGTCTGAACGCGAAAAAAAAACCCCATCGATTTCAACGATACCCCCCTTCCCCCCAAAAAAAAAAGTTCAAAAAGAGTACTACAAAAAAGTCCATCGAAGTTTTATCGGAAAACGATAAGTTTTTTCCATGACGTATGATTTCTAGTGAGGGGGGGGGGTCTGATTTTTTTTTTGGTGCGCTTTTCGGGGACATCAATTTTTTGAGTCGCTGACTTTTTATAACGAAGAAATTTTCTAAAGTCGATTGGGGGGGCGGGTGCCCCCCCTCAACAAAAATTGTTTTCGCGTTTCAAATCGAAGTCTTTTGAAATTTTTCGATTCCGTCGAAAATAAATTTCCTAATTCAACTGTCTCGTGGCGGAACCACCTTAAGTGAAAACAAACAGTGGTTTGCTACTAAGCAATTGAATAATCTTTAAATTGTGAACCACTATATAATGGAAATTCATAATACTTGCTAATAATAGTAGGTAAAATTGTTTGTTGGAAAACTTTTAGTGAGTATCTAACCAATGTGCACTATATTTTAGTTTGGTTTTATTAAAAATACTTCGAGGTTTATTGTTGGTGACTTCTCTATGTCCTGTTCGTTGTTCGTGTTGATGAATTCAGCAATTCCTTGTTACGGGCTGCTTTGAAAGTGGTGGAAAGATCCCCGGCAATGACTACTGTTTACTGGAGGCAAGTTTTAACTTTCTGGGCAATATCTGGATGGCTGTTTGATTGGGACATCTAGTTGATCTGTCTTATCGCAGAGTTATTGTGTTTGCTTTCATATTTCCTACTTTAATTGTTGATTATTTTTTTTACATCTTGCTTTTCCAAAATCTTTTTTTTTTTCTCCTCTTGGCTTCAGTTATTTTTCTCTCTGGTAACACACAGATCCAGGGAATGTTGATATGGAATCATTGGGAAAAATGTTCATTGGAACACACTTTCTTTCAACTTCTTCCTGATATTCGCTCCATTTCGACATCGTCTTTTTTCATAATAGGAAAATAAAATCCAATTGATCAATCAATACCTTTACGTATATGCCACGCCACTGCCTTCATCGTTCAAAAGTTTCTCCATTATCGAAAAATGATTAGAAATACTTTAAGCTTATATTTTTTATTTTTCTTTTCACTGTGTAAAAAAAAAGTTTTTCAAAGAATAAACCACATGCAATTATTTCAGCAACAAATCTATCTGATGATGTTTCCAATCACCGATTGATAGTGGATCATTTGGGAACCTGAAATGTAAATCATCGTCAAAGACGAATATTTTCAGTGAAAGTATTTCACCTATGATAGGAACTGGACCTTCTACTATCAAAAAGTAAACAAAGTCATTTATTTGATTGGTACATTCTACACTACAACTACGAACTATAAGAATAGAGAATAGAAAAACCTCTGAAAAGTAAAAAAATTATATGTATTGGCCATTTAAGTTTAATATAAGTAGTAATATTTTGATCCAAGCGATGTCGCTTCGGGGGACTGCTAAGTGGCAGACGCGTCGTTGACGGGTGTGTCTATTGTGCGAATTTCTATTGAGTAAATTTCAGTTCAGCAGCTTTTTCATTCACTCGTATGAAATCACGACGATTCCATAGGAGCGATTCTGCTGAATGGGCAATCTCAGCATTTAAAGTTGATTGTATTGTAACTGTAGGTACACAGCATGCATCTAATTCTTCATGAATTGACTTATGTTAATTATTGCTGAAAGGAGATATGGGTTTGAAAAAGTTGAATGCACTAATAAAATATCAAATCAGAAATAAATTATGTTTCCCCTACATTCACACAAATACTTTCCGGGACGAAACACGCAATTGACAGATGAGATCTTGCTTTGCTGAAATCTGCGTATTCTGACATTCCATTCACTCATTCATTCTTTCATTCACTTTGAATATTGATACACCAATTTGCCACAAACGGTACTACATCGTAACCAAAATTTCATATCAATTGAAAGTAGCTCAGAATCCCTCATCAATTTATCCCTCATTTCTATTTCCTGCTCCATCATCAGACCCTGATCAGCATCTATCTATACCCTATTCATTGAGACCATTCCAATTAGCCCAAAATAGGATACCTCTGCTGTAGGTTGGTGGGGAGTTGGGTATCCTGCAGGTTCCAGGTGATGCTCCAGCACCAAGTCAAGGTTACCATGTTCTTGCAATATTATTGAAGTAACAGGATACCAAATTTCGAATCGATCAGACCTGTGGAAGTTGCTCACATCCCTTCAACAACTAGAAAATAGCTAATGAGTTTCAAACTTGCTGAACAGATTTCCTAGAATCATAATCGGTTCATCCGTTTGGGAGCTACGATACACACGTTAAACTCCTTTGTTATTAACATCGCGTTGAAAAATGTATTGTCAAGTATGAAAAATATTACCCGATAGAAATATAGCAATCATTTCTTTTTCAAAATTCAGAATTAATTCACCAGACCTGAAAATAAAATTTAAACATAATTTAGCCCAGAGTTGAAAATTATATAGTTCATTTATTTATTAGTAATTCATCATTCAGTCACATTTATTGAAATACAGTATTTCCTGCATATTTAAAGTTCATCGCGGTTCATTCATGAGTACTAAATGGCAAGAAAGCTGATTCTGCAATAGGAAGCGCAATAAATCATGACTCAACGATATTTTTATTATAAATTGAAATTATTGTTTTTGACTCTTTTCTTTTTATTGTGCCTGTTCATGCTGCCAGTCCATGATGACACGTATCCTTCCCTTGGTTTTTATAATTATGTAGTAAGTGTTACTTTTATTTACTCTTTGGTACATATCCCATTGGTTCACTTCAGTATTTTTGTATTCACCATTATGTTATATTTGGTCTCTTATAATCTTAATAAACCACAATAGTTTTTATTTCCCTAGTAGTTTTGTATTCACCATTATGTTATTTTTTGTCTCCTTATATTTTTAATAAACACAATAGTTTTCACTTCACTTTTTTCATTTCACTATACCAGGGTGGTCAAAATCACAGAAGTAAAATGTTTCAACCTCTCGCAAGCCACGCAAGATAATTAGTGGGCACCCTAAACAGTTAGGGGGCCAGGGTTTCACAGGGTCCCCCCAAGTGAAGCGTGACATATGGTGGAGGCGCCGCCCATGTTTTCAATTATTTCAAGTGTATTCAACCTGAAGATGACAAATACCAAATCGAAACGGAAAAGGAATTATACAAATTGACTGAGTCAGACCTTATTTCCGAGAAATTGAAAAAAATATATACAGTGTGTTTAACTTCTCATGGAAACACCTTTGTGTCTCCCGTAATTATTGGACTAGAATTCTGTTATTTCCACGATCATTAGATATATCGAGAATGAGTCTAAATCTCTTCTGGGATTAACCTGAGTGACATACACTGCGTGGCAGGGGCGATGGATATACCGATTTTTGCGAAAAATAATATTAGGGGGCAAGATAGGCTCAAAATTCTTATGAATTCGTGATCAGGACATCAACTTCAATACGAATCCATATTTTCGCTGAAAAATGTTCAGTTCTGAAAAATCCGAATTTGTCTCACTTCTCGAAGAAACACCCCCGTATCACCCGTAATTATTGGAGGGGAATTCTGTAATTTGCACGATCGTTAGATATACCAAAGTTGAGTCTAAATCTCTTCTGGGGTTGTCCTGAGTAACATACACTGCGTGGGGTGATGAATATACCGATTTTTGCGAAAAATAATATAAGGGGGCAAGATAGGCTGAAAATTCTTACTGATTCGTGATCAGGACATCAACTTCAATACCAATTCATATTTTTCCTGAAAAATTTTCAGTTCTGAAAAATTCGAATTTGTACCTATTGATATGAGTTTGAACTACTACACCCCGACCGTGACCCCCAGATCATTGTAGTTGAGCGCGCGAATATGACTTTGGCCGTAAAAAGAAGCGCTGAGCTCAATACTATAAACGGGACATAAAAAGTGTTTATTCTAAAAACGTTTGTCAACTATTGGCTTCAATTTGTACGCAGCATGTATATAAAAAATTTCATAAATAATTTTTTTTCTCGGTTTCCTAAAATTACACTACTGAAAATAAAAAGTATGAGGTTCCTATCATTTTATTAACTTAAAAAAATAAATTCGGGTTCACGTTGGAGATTGTTCGAAGCGCCATTGTGTCTACTCCAATCTAAAGAAAAAAACTCTTTCAACAAAAAATTAAACCGACGAAAAAACCAACTGAAAAGCAAAAAATAAAATAAGCCTTCTTAGTCTTAATGATAATTGAGCTCCTGAACTAATGTGAGTAACTAATTTTGAGTCGGCGCCAAACAAACTAGCAATTGAATTAGGTAAAGCGTAAAATGTTGGCAGCGGGATGAACGGCGGCGTTTTGATTACTTCTTCAAAGTAATATAATGATCTTCGTTAATTGTTTGTTTGGCGCTTACTCAAAATTAGTTACTCACTTTAGTTACTCACTTTAGTTTAGGAGCTCAATTATAATTAAGACTAATTATTTTTTTGCTTTTCAGTTGATTTTTTCGTCGGTTTAATTTTTCGTTAAAAAGTTTTCATTTTTCTTCTTTTTGTGGCTAAAATCAACTAATAACTATCTACTCAATTGACTC
>JAFIRS010009089.1:0-12193 GCA_018342105.1 Gonioctena quinquepunctata | reverse complement strand
TCTTCAAAGCTATAAATATTGCTTACAGTTTAATTGACTTCAAACAATGCTCTTCTATCAGGTCATATTTCCGCATTTCATGATAGAAATCTGTAATGTCATAGAAATCTGTGATGAACAGAGTACAGAGATACCAAAATACATTTTTAAGAGCCTATCACAACACACCGTCGAATATTTGCAATGTTACGATTGGCTCAAATACTAGAATTTGACATTTTCGGACACCGTTAAAGCACTCTGGGCATTGTATCTTTAGACAATGCTCTGGGTTTGAGAAGATGCTATCAAATAGAAATCTGTAATGTTATTCCATCATCACTTTACGTTGAAATTGGGTAATTCCATGGGAGATGGCGCTACATATATCACTTGAGGAATATACCATATGTTCAGGAGAAGTAACAATTTTCACAATAGAATGAACTTGTTGATGATGATTTCTTGTTGTCAATGCCTCATAAATTGTGTCTCACATTAATTACAGCAATTAAGAGAACGGTTTTCAACGAAGTAAAAACAAATGAACATTCTGTATCACAATCAAATGCTGTGTTTATTATGCATTCATTATGAGGTAGATAGATGTGCTATGTGCTGTGAAAACGATTGGATAGTGCATTATTCTAAATATGTGTTATATTTGATAGCATTGTAAATCAATGCCCCATATGGATATAATTGAAATACTTCCGTTTTTACCTCAAAACTAGTAGAAAAGAACCTCCTAATATTCTAGTATTAGAAGAATATCCTCTTCAAGAAATAACTTTTTCATTGTAGAGAAAATCTTGAAGGTATATTTTTTTTGATTTAAAGTATTCTGACCCACACAGAGAAAAACAATGTATGCAACTTTGATCAAAAATGTATTTAAGCGAATAATTTTTAAACAGTTAAATTATAAAATTGAAGTAATCTAAATACATTTTGGAATGCCTAGACATAATTATTCAAGATCTATTATTGGGGTCACCTTTTAGTTTCATTTTTTGTATTAACAGGTTTAATGTTTCCATTTGTCATCCATTTTTTACTACTAATTTTTTCCTCATCACCATGTAAGATATTGAAAATTATGTGCACACTACTTGTTATATTGTAGGCCAGGTATAATGAAATCACATTATGGAAATTGTCTCCTTTTTACAAGTTTTTATTTAGTTTCACCTATTCCGACGTGTGTCTGTGAAATCTAACAAAGTTAATTTGATCCATTTCTAGTTGTCCCATTAACGTGAAATTTGGCAGGTGTTCATAATTCCGGTGACAATGCATTATGGAATTACTAGAGAAAAAACAAAATGGCGGCTCCGATATGGCGGACGAGGGTTGTGATTATGGTTCGATTCTATTCAAAATTGGTATGTGGGGGTTTTTCGGGGACAGAGTAGATTTAAATTTAAGATGGCGGCACCAATATGGCGATGAGTTTTGTGGTTATAGCCCGATTTCAATAAAAATTGCTCTGTGGGGATTTTTGGGGTCGGAAATCATGATTTTTTTGTCAAAATCCACGAATTTAAGATGGCGGCTCCAAGATGGTGACGAGTTTTGTGATTATACCCCGATTCCATTCAAAATTGGTGTTTGGGGGTTTTTGGGGTCGGACATCATGATGATTTTGTCAAAATTCATGAATTTAAGATGGTGGCTCCAAGATCGTTATTATGGCCCGATACTGGTCCAAATTGGTGTGGGGGTTTTTTTTGGGGTCGTAGATTATCAATTTTTGTCAGAATTCAATAAAATGACGGATTTTAAGAACGACTAGAAAGAATTGAATAAAAACGATATTTTTTTTTTAATTTTCAGTGCATTTGAATAAGAGCTTGTCTCAAAAAATTTTAAATCATTTTTATTTACAATGAAAATTGGTGAAAAACTTATGGAAATAAATTTATAACTTCCTTGTTGCAAACAGCGCAGAAAAACTGAATGAATGAATAATAGAATGACATTAAAATTATTTGAACAACTCAAACAATATTTCTGAATACTTTCCTTCTATTTGAAGTTCACGTTCTCAATATGTTTCAATATTCGACGGTGTATTGATCTGAGGTCATTTCTCAGTATCTAAAAGACATAAATGGTGAAAAAATGACAAAAAATTCATGAATAGGTACACTGAAGACTCTGGTAACAAAAAATACTTCCTTAATAAGAGCAAAACATAAAAACAACAAGAGAAAAAAATGGATGACAAATGGAAACAAAAAATTAAATGTACAAAAACTAAAAGGTGACCCCAATAATAGATCTTGAATAATTATGTCTTGGCATTCCAAAGTGTATTTAGATTACTTTAACTTTATAATTTTACTGTTTAAAAATTATTCACTTAAATAAATTTTTTATCAAAGTTGCATAGATTGTTTTTTCTCGTAAGTGGGTCTAGCTAGATGCAAATGAATGATTTTTTTTTTGGGAAAATCGTACGTCGAACGAAAAAAAAATCAGAGGTCCTGATTTGTTCAGAAAGCCATGAGGATTTCAAAAATAGAATTTACTTTGAGGAAAAATAGTGGCCTATCATTTTTGTCTTCAAAATGTTGCAGTGCAAATCCCGCACGAACGCCACTGGTAAGAATAAAAAACTATGTTGTACATCAGAAAATGCCTTTTGATGCATAGAAGTAGCGTAACTACGTTTCACAAAAATATCTGGGGTCATACTAAAGTTATAAAAAACAAATATTCTTAAAACTTCAGCACCCTGTAGTTCAAAAGTTAAGACCTTTATGACATATGTTCATATGGAGTATTTTTCTCACAATGGACCCAAGAATAACGTCCTTGTATATTTGCATGTTATTAAGAAACACCCTGTATAATAGTTATTACTCTAAAAAGAGATACTCTGTAACGTTTACACTGCAGAGCAGTATAAGTTACAAGTTGTATATAAATTACCAATACTACCTACATATAAATATATAATTTTTATTATTCTCGTAGTTTAGAAAATATATCTCAAGATGATATTCTTTCATCTACCTATTTTTGTATAAAGTAAATATAAAGGGCCCTGTATTTTGTATTATATCTCTGGAGTAATTCTCTTTATTATATGGTAGGCTTATTCAAAAATGATGATGACAAGATATCAATTCGGTTGTTAGACGATTATTGGCCACCAGCATTAGTGAGGCGAGTATCAGTGGTTGCCTATCGATGAGTTCTAGGAAACTTCAAGGTGTAACTGACAAAGTTGGACGACCACATGACGTCAGAACAGCTGATCTAGACAATAGGCATTGTCATTAAATATACTCTGTCATCTTCCTCCTCAATACATTGGAAAAAGTTATTCGAATAAGAAAAGGAAGGTTGAGAGGTAAATTCAAATAACCCACGGAAAGTGGATTTCCGGTTCTCGAGTGAGAAAATTAAAGTGGAGGAGATTTCCGGGAACAGGTTCTCTTTTCGCTGTGAAAGTGATGGCGAGGCCAACCATGTAGTTTTTCTCTTCTGGTAGTAGTTTTGAGAAAATACAAATGTATATTTGAATACAGTTTCTAGTGGTTATGATTTAACACATTATCGTAGTTTCGTGGGTAACCATATGATTGCGATTACACCTCTCACGAGATTGGGGATGATTATGGTTCTGCACGAGATTTACCCCATTATTAATGGAGAATGGCACAAGCCAACTTTGATAATTAATGGATGCAAAGTGTAAATATCTGTATATATTTGAAACAAAGGTAAGAAATTCATCAACACAAATAATTTTACACTAAAGATTTTGATGTTTCATGGTTATGAACTCCCATGGTTTCTCTCACCTCTAGCAATTTCGATTCTAAGCTCGTTTACTTTGTTATACAGTAATCAAGAATATTTAAACCAACTTTGATAATCAAGTCTAGAGCTACGAAACCAGGTAGTACAAATATGTTATATATTGGTCAGGTACAAATCGTATAAATATTATAGGATTCATGTTTCCTGGTAACGGTCAATTGATACTGGTACCTACAGGCAAATTAATTCATGGTTCAGGACTATTCAGGGCTGATTTGCTGTGTTCCTGTGGACATCCAGACCAGTAGCACTGCCGGTGTATACTTATTACTACCCCAGGATTGCTAAGGTCAGACTGTTCTGGAATATATTTTTGTAACCCGTTTTGAGTTGAAGTGTTTGTACACATTACGTTGTTGGTACAAATTGCGTTGTCGATTTTTAATTCCATTGTCTATTTACATTGTGTATGGATTTATTCAATAAAAAATTGATTCAACTTCATTGTGTTGATTTTCCTCAAAGGTATAAACATAATTGATAATACAACAATGTGTAATATTTCAAAGTTGAAACATACCCATATTTTTGTTGTCATATGTTTCTACGGTAGTACAGAGATCTATATCACATAACTGTACTTATTGATAAACCATCTCATCAATGTTAATTTGTATATATGATTATAGTACCGATACCGTTGTTTTTTATAAAGTTGATGTTCACATAACCTTATTTTAAATTCGAGAAAACTCCTGTATCGATACTATACTTCAAAAACGTAAACCAATGATTGTACAGTAGAGAAAATATCGAAAACTTTTTTTTACTGAATATCTATATGTGATTTTTATAGTATGGGATACCACATTATTGTGATAATTGGAAATACATTGGATATTATAAGCAACCAGAGTTTGATTACTAAATAAACCCATCCACAGAGTATTTTTTTAATTGTCTATAATTCATGTATACGTTTTAATCTACAAGTTCTCAGTTGTAGTAGATTATTTTTCTAGTTCTATGTTTAACTGAGTGGCGTCCAAAGATAAGAAAAAGGGTAACAAAATAATAATATTTAACATCACACTATATGAATCTATTAGGGCCAGTTCCCACACGAGTCTCTTGTTCTCAGTAAATTAGCCCAGGGAAAATAAAGTAACATCTTGTCGCTATATAAATAATGGCCACTTGACCCGCTACAACTCACCTGGCAGAGGCGTATGGAAAATACTGGTCGTAACAAAAGAAACACCAGCACCTCCTCCCCTCTTCAATTTTTCTTTCCTCCTGCTCCTCCTGGTGTAACTTACAACAATCATCGCTGCGACTAAAATCACGACAATGGTCACGGAAATACCAACAACCAGCAAAGAGTTGATGGTTACTTCTCCATTTGTAGGGGAGTATTCTTTGGTGAACCCCTCTTTTGGAAGCAACATGTAATCCTCTTCAGTTGAAGTTGGGGTTACAAGTGTGTCTTTTGGTATCGAATGTGGGAGCTGGTCATACTTTATTTCAACGGGAATGAGAAATTCCTTATTTTTCACAGTGGGGAGACTGGAGTGGCTTTCATCAGTAGATTCTGGAACCGTTTCGGGGTCTTCAATGCCAGACATTATTTTGCTTGTATCTGTAGTACTATCAATATTACCGGGAAGTGTTATTCCTGTTGGCTTGTTCTGGTTGAAAATAATTTTCTTCCCATTATTTTCAGAAATGTCTAAAGAACCACCTTTCGGATTTTTATTTATTTCCATAACTCCGGAGGAAAATCCGGATATATTAGATGAAATATTAGGCTTGGTAACATAATGAGATCTTGTTGCTGTTTCAATTTTTTTCGCAAATGTTTCGTTTGGTAGTGTACTGAGATCAGGTCTTTCGATCAGAGAAGTTCTATTTTTATGTAAAACACTAGTTTTTGTACTGGATTCATGTTTTATTAACGGCATTTCTGATGACCTCAAATCTTTGATTTCCACAGGGGATACAGAAGTGGTAGATCTATCCCTACCCTTCTGAACCACTACAGCGTGTTCATTGTTGGTAATATTTCCATCTATTTCCTTCATAGGAATTGGAGAAGGGTACTCTTTCATTGCTGCATGTGTAGTTGAAGATGACTGTAGGATGTTTTCTGTTCTTTTTTCTTCTACAATTTCCAAGCAGAGTCCATTTTCAGGATCACAAATATCGTCTTCACACTCGCATTTCCCAGCACAATTTGGGCCCCATTCTCCATTTTCGCAAACTAGAAAATTGAAAAATATGTATTATGAAATTAGTATGGATGGGTATTGATTGTAAGCTTGTTGGGAACACCCCCTCAAAAGATCAGATCGCTACAAACTCATCAGCAATTTTCGACTTACGCGGCCAGCTGTAAAGGTAGATTTAGTGTCTTAGTTTGATTAACAAGTTAAAAAACGGGTTAATTCTTGTTCCCGGTCCTAACAATATGTGCGATAGCTCATTCGATTCGGAATGACGTCTAGAAAATTGTATCTCGAGCATTTATTAGCACATAAAAAATTGCAATTGTTATTAACAAAATGAGATAAAAAAAAAATATTTAGTTTTTCGTTAATAACTCAAAAAGTATTGATATTTGAGAACTTTTGAAAAAAGATACTCAAAGAGGAGGACATTTCCAATAAAAAAGTGCCTACTCTTGGAATTCTATCTCCATTATTTATAACTTTTATTCAATGCCGAAAATAGGTCTCCGCGCGGCCGTTATGGCATGAGCGCTGGAGACAGTATATCACACAAAATAATTTTTTATAGTATTGAATTATAATTTAAAAATTTGAAAAAATCATGGTGTTATGAAAACACTTGAAAGAATAAAACCCCGTTAGAAAAAAAAAATTATGTCGATTTTCCAAAATGTTATACGATTGTTAATTAACAATTTTTTTTCCAATCTCTGTTTTTACTAAAGTCGACATAAAAGTTTAAATAATTGACCTATAAATTTTTTGCTTTTTGGAGCTCCTCTTATTCACATACTCAACAAGATCACGTGATAGAAGTTCATTAAAGTGTTATATTTTGTTTGTTATAATTTTTTTAAATAAACAAAAATTAAATATTGAAAAAATGTAAAAAAAAAAAATTGTTGACAAATGTTTTTGCATCTAACAATGGCATTAATTAACGTAGGGAAAAAAATTGTTGAGAAATTGTTTCTAAACAAATAGACAAGTACAATATTAAAAAAAAATTCTTACCATTTAATTGTCAAGACAAAATGATGATTCGAAAAAAAACCTTAAATGAAATTTTTAATTGTTTATAATCGTTTTTTTATAATTAGTTTGTTTAAAAAATTTATTGGGAAATTTTTTTCTCTTCAAAAATCATAATTGACATTTCTCTATGGAATAACAAAAAAAAATATTTTTTTATCAATACTTTCATTGTTTATTAAGTTAACAAGATGTTATAAAAAAAATTGGGATTTTTTTTTCCTGGAAAAAAAATTACAAAAACAGCCATATATCAAAGTACTGAAAAAAATTGTCTATAATTTGATATTCAAAAATGTTATAAAAAATTAAAGACAATTTTTTTCAGAATTTTGTTATATATGGTGTTTTTGTGATTTTTTTTACTTCCAGGAAAAAAGTTAACCGAGGGTCACAAATTGTTTATAATAAATTGTCAACTTAACAAACAGTGAATTTATTGATATTTTTTTTTTGTTTACTCATAGAGAAATGCCAATTATGATTTTTGAAGAGAAACAAATTTCTTAATTAATTATTTAAACAAACGAAATATAAAAAAATGATTATACACAATTAAAAAAATTATTTTGTCTTGACAATAAAATGGTGAGAATTTTTTTTTTCTATTATACTTGTCTATTTGTTTGTAAACAATTTCTTAACAAATGACGTAAAATTTTTTTTTCCTACCTCAATTAATGCCATTGTTAGATGCAAAAACAGCTATATAATGAAATTTGTCAACAAATATTTTATTAATAACATATTTTTAATATTCAATTTTTTTTTATTTAAAAAATTATAACAAACAAAATATAAAACTTTAATGAACTTTTATCACGTTTTCTTGTTGAGTATGTATATAAGAAGGGCTCCAAGAAGCAAAAAATGTATAGGTTAATTATTTAAACTTTTATGTCGACTTTTGTAAAAACAAAGATTGGATAAAAATTAGTTAATTAACAATCCTTTTTGAAAAATCGATATAATTTTTTTTTCAACTGGGCGTTATTCTTTCAAGTGTTCTGATGACACCATCATTTTTTCAAATTTTTTAATTTATATTTATTACTATAAAAAATTTATTTTGTGTGATATACTGTCTCCAGCGGTGTTGCGCTCATGCCGATTCCGTAACATCGTTGAATAAAAAATATAAATGATGGAGAGTCCGGACTTTTTTATTGGAAATTTCCTCCTCTTTGAGGATCGTTTTTCGAAAGTTCTTAAATATTGATACTTTTTAACAAAAAACTGAATATCTTTTTTTTTCATCTTATTTTGTTGCAATTTTTTATGTGCTAATAAATGCTCGAGATAAATTTTTCTAGACGTCATTCCGAATGGAATGAGCTATCGCACATATTTTTAGGACCGGGAACAAGAATTAACCCGTTTATTAACTTGTTAATCAGACTATCTGTTTGACACGAACATCAAACCTCAAATAAAAGTTGTGTACATGACGAACAAAAATTATGCATTCATTGCAAAACACCAGAGATAATTTACAGCGATTTTTTGTTTGTGTGTACACCTTAGAGAAAAACTTTTCGTAGGAAAGTTGTGAGCTCATAAAGCACGATCAAACGACAAATAGTCTGCAGACATTGATTGATAATTTTTGTTATCTTTCAACAGCCGTCATTTTGTCACTACCCGACGGATTTGGCTAATCGTAGTCATATTGATGTAAAGTATTTTTGTACCAAAAATTCGGTTGATGAATTTCGTTATATCCTTTGAACTAATGACATTTTTGGGTCCTATAATACGGATTATGGATAGATTCGTATTTATTTCTAAAAATAAATCTACAATACAATATATGCTAAAAACAATTTATTAAATTTGTTAGGTACATGTAAACCCTTAAAGGCTTAAGGAAACGTAGTAGAATACATTTTCTCAATGCATATTACCCAACAATCTGACGAAAATATCAAATGAAAACTATTATATTAGAGTCATGAGTAGAGATAATATGTATAATTATTTTTGCAATATAAAAAGAAAATCAGATTGTTTGAAAGGTAACAGTGGAAGCGAATGCCAGTTTCCAAAATAGTGCGAGAGGAATTTTTCTATGTTGTGAAACCAAGGATTATGAAGAAGTGATTTTCATTTATTACAAGCTTTTATTAAACTTCACATTTGTATGGTGAGGTACCTACCTACTTCAAATCTTGCAAGTGAATTTTGACCCACTTCTAGTGGTCCGATTAACGTGAAATTTGGCAGGTGTTCATAATTCCGTTAACAATGCATTAAGGTATTTTTGCTAGAGAAAAAACAAAATTTCGGCTCCAATATAGTGGACGAATTTTGTGAATATTGTTCGATTCTATTCAAAATTGGTATGTGGGGATTTTCGGGGAAAGAGATCACGAATTTTCTATCAAAATTCATAAATTCAAGATGGCGGCTCCTATGGCGACGAGTTTTGTGGTTATATCCCGATTCTAATAAAAATGGTTATGTGGGGGTTTTTGGGATCGGAGATCAAGATTTTTTCGTCAAGATCCACGAATTTAAGATGGCGGCTCCAAGAGTCTTGTGATTATAGCCCGATTCCACTCAAAATTGATGTGTGGGGGTTTTTGGGATCGGACATCATGATGTTTTTGTCAAAATCATGAATTCAAAATTGCAGCTACAAGATGGCGACGTGTTTTGTTATTATGGTCCGATTCCATTCAAAATTAGTATGTGAGTTTTTTTGGGGTCCGAGATTATAAATTTTTGCCAGAATTCAATAAGATGACGAATTCCATGAATGACTAAAAATAATTGAATGAAAATTATAAAAAAAAAATAGGACAAACTTTTATACAAATGCACTGAAGAGGAAAAAATAATTTCTTCAATTGTTTGACAATAGTTAGGGAGCTTACTATCAATTTGTGTATATGAAGGACCTTTACGAGTGACGTTTTATTTGCAAAAAGGAAGCCTATAATCTCGACTACTCCTAGAATATGAATTACTTTCAGATGTATTTGTTAGCAACTGTTTATTTTTATGAATGGGAGCCCTCAATTTGAGAATGAATAATTTGGCCATCGAGAATATTTTCAGCTTTACCAAATAGTCTCTGCAAGTCATCATCAGTTGCAAATCATGTATTCTGATAGTTGTTCAGTTGAGCTTAAAAGTAGAAGTCCAGTTCACAGCATTATCCCGTTCACCATTACCATACTGCAACAGGCTATGGAATCGGCAAAGTAAACAATTTTGGCCGTTGTTGTTCCTAGATTTTTTTTAATGATTTTTATAGTATGAAGTGATCTACTGAGCTTCATATTTGATTGCCTGATGTATTCTGACCATTTTATTTGCGCATCTAGAAAATACCCACATGATGAATGTATTCATTATTCAATGGTATATCAAAACTATTTACTTTGTGGTGTGGTTAAAAGAACATACTATAAGTTCTACTGCAATTGAATGCGAAGCGATCAGCTGAATACCAGTCTGAAATATTTTTCATCAAGTTCTGAGCGAACATTGTATAAAATGCATATGTGAAATTTGGCACTAGCTCATTTATATATATATCAGGAAGAACGTTGGACCCAAAATCGAGCCCTGAGGAACTCCACTTTGAGAAATGTAAATTCTAACCTCACTTTTCTTGCAGTTTCTGATATCTCAACACACATCTGCCTATCTATTAGATAACTTCTGAACTATCCATTTTATTTTTCGCGTATACCATAATAATCCAATTTTTACAAATGTATTTCATAATCAACTCGATCGAAGGCTTTAGAAATGTCAGAAAAATACCAAGGAATTGTTTCGTTTTCTATTGTTTGATAAATATGTTCCAAAATGGAAAATGTTACATCGGAAGTATTTGTGCCTCGTCTGAAGCGAAACTGAGAAGTACCCAATATATTATTTACCGTTAGACAAGTTGTCAGTTGAATTTTTACGGCTCGATAATTTTCGATATTACTGGCAGTAAAGAGATTCCTCTATAGTTACTGGGTAAACTTTTTTTACCTTTTTAAATAAGGGAACGAGGATTGTGGTTCTGAAAAGTCCTTATCTCAATGATAAATTAACCAAAAATGTCGGTGGTTTTTAAAAAAAATGAATTTTCATTAATTAACGTAATTGGTACGTTGTCATATCCAGTTGCCTTTTTTGCTTTACATTTTTTTATTACATCTTATAACCATAATCGGCGGAAATCGTGAAATAGTGATATCAATAAATAGGGGAGATTTGGGTCAGTTTCGCAGTTTTCAGGATAATGCATTTAAGTAATACAAAAAATGCTGCTTTATCGTTAGGTTGGAGATTATTTTGGCTCACAAATAGCAGAAGTAGGAATATTCAAAAAAATTGTTAAACCTTTCTTTGTGGAGAAATATAAAAAAGTACCCGTCCACATACTTTCAATGATGTGATATTCTACAGTTTGATGGAGTTTGAGGGTTTTAATGATAATTTGATTCTTCCTTCATTTAACAGAAAAAATTACCTTATTTATATGTTACAAACTAACTAGTAATAAAGAGGCTATGAGATAGTGTTCAAGAAATCACATTCACTATTGGTCTCATATAAAATAGATAACCCTATTGATTTATAGACCATTTCGACGTGTTAAAAAAAATCTATTTTCATGATTGGAATGAGTAGGGATTGCCATTGCACTCATAATACACAACAGTGTACAGAATTGTTTCGGGCATTTGAAGTGTACGAACCTACATCACAATTTCTCCCCTTGAATCCTTTGTCGCACCAGCATCTCCCATCTTGACAAACTCCATGGAGGCACGGCGGGCAATTTGAAACACATTCGCTGTTTTTCACCATAAAACCAGGACAGCATTTCGCCACAGACCTTGTTTGGTTCCTCTCCTGAAAAAAAGTTTTGTATAAGAATAGTTCCATAGAAGTTGTATTTTGCTTGATATGTCGATAGCTCCATAATTTTTTTGATTTTCAAAAACTTTTTTCCATGAAAAATTCCATTTGTTTTCTATCAACATAATTAGGTTGGGACATAAAAATTTTTTTTCCACGTTTTTCATACAATTTTAGAGAATGCTACAGCGTTTTCAAAACGCCGAGTTTTAAAACGCCTCCATGACCTTGGAGAGAGAACGTGACGTCACAATACTGTTGGGCCCTTTGATCCTCTCTTCTGTAGTAGGCAACGAGCACATGTTGCCGCT
>JAFIRS010009088.1:0-12197 GCA_018342105.1 Gonioctena quinquepunctata | reverse complement strand
GTTTTTTTTTGGGAATTCTAATTTTCCATTTAAAACTTCCATCTTACTTTTTAAATACCCAAAAACTTATGCAAAATTCCGAATTAAACCATCTTTTGTTTGGAGGATCATAGACGATGACAGAGACATTTTAATGTGCATTTTTTTGTTTATTATAGGCCTCCAGAATTTTTTGGGAAAAATTCAAATATATTTTGGGTTTTTTCGCGTTGCTGTTGAATGGATCCATAAAAGCGAAAGTTGATTTGATAAAATCGATAAGGACAAGGCAGGGGTGATTTTGGATTTATTAATACCGGCAAAGCGAGATAATTCTTAGTGAAATTAATACTTTTATGAATGAATCAAAAATTTTGTTGAATAAAATGCATTTGCAGTTTCTTGGTATTATTTGATAAAAATATTATCGGTTTTAATAAATTCAAAGTTATGTCTACTTGAAAAATTTGTTAACCAAATTCCATTATCGAGGAGAGAAAATCAGATATATTTATTTCATTAAACAACAAAAAATCTTTAAATGTTGCCACGACGTAAAACTCTTATTTCTTTTGTAATAATTAATATCGTTTATTAGCCCCTTAGATAAAATGCCATGTTGTTAACTGGTCTCCATCTACGCGAAATATCATCAATATCTCCGAATTGAGTAAAGTAGGAAGATGATAATAGAAAAAAAAAATCTTTCAACCTAGGTAACATCACATTTCTGAAAAATTTCGGGTTCCTTTTAATTCTTTGAGTTAATTGAATGCCTTTAAAGTTAAACACGACAAATTCACACCAAGGTCTGTTTGTGATTTCTAGCAAACCTTGTATTTGGAAATAGTAATTGGAATTTATTCTTAATTTCTCATCTTTATCAATATATTCAAGTTTTTTTAACGTTTCCTGCTTATCACAATCCCGTACCTTGAAAGGACATTTAATTTCAATAATACCGTCATCATCCAGGAGCCCATCTGGCGACCCCCCTAAAAAGGAAAAATGTTTATGAACAATTAGACCGCTTTTTTATATTTATATTCTGTTTGATTGAGGAACGCTTCGAGTGCCAACTTTTCGCAATCAACTCCATGTTTCGTGGCTTGGTTAGAAAAATGTTTAGACGATGTAAGTGATTTTGCGAGGTTTAATTTTGTTTTATGATTTCTTGCCTTACAAATTGGTCCGAAATGTGAAGCTGTTAATCTTTTTTTTCTTTCTTCGAACCATAGAGATGAATCTCTTTGAACTCTAGTATTTTCCTCGATTGAAATTATTCGGATACTTTCTTCCTCTAGCTTTCGCAGTGCCTGCTCACATTTAGATTTTAAGTCGTTCGAACACCCTTTACAATAAAAATTACCGCTATAAGACCGATTTAAACTATCGCAAGTTTGATGGATCCATCCGTTGCAATTATCGCAAGCTACCCATGCTACAGTACTATCAAGGTCACCTAAACTGCAGTACAAACATTCATTACCCATGAAATAAAATCCATGGCCAGTACAATTTTGTCTTCAGCCACGTTTTTAAATGTGGTGTGATATCAGTTGTATCGACAGCCACGAGTTTATCGACGCGGTATATCTCGGTAAATTCGTGGCTGTTTTCACACTGGTCAGTTTTGCTTGCATTATGGTACCTACGTCTCTCTCCATTTCTCTCTATCTTTCGTCTTTCCCCCATAATGCACTCCCACCCTCTCACTTTTTCTCTCTTTCTCTTGTTATGATATTCTTATCCAAATACCTACCTACCCACTTCCTATTATCTTGCTGTTCACCGAATAAGCAATTGCATTTCGAATCGCCTTCCAGAAAAAGATTGAGCTTTCAGAATGTAAGTATATTTCATTCAATTTGTCATATTAACGAAACTCAAGTCATTGTTTTGTGAATTAGGTCTGACAGAAGAGATTTCGTTTCATCGAAGAAATTTGATGATGAATGGCCATTGTGGTGGAATTTATTCCATGACAATAAGTCATACTTCAACAATTTCACCATCGCGAGGGGCGATCTCTTTTCTGCGCCCAGACATTTTGCGCTGGCCCATTGCGTTTCCAGCGATTTCAAGATGTCGAAAGGGATTGCACTTACCTTTAAGTGAGTAGATCATTGTAAGACTTTACGTCTCATAATCCCTACTTATATGAGTCAATTTCATTTTCAGGCAAAGGTTAGGTAGGAGTAGAAATTCTTCTTCGGCAAAACCAGAAGCCAGGTGGGTTGGCCTATCTGTTCGTGGATGGGCGATACATTTTTTATTTGGTAACGAAATATCGTTGCTTTGGAAAGCCAAGTTCCCGATCCATTTTTCTTAGTTTCGTAAATTACGAGACTATATTGATGAATTTGGCATCAGACAACTGGCGGTTCCCAAATTATCTTGTGGCAGGGATCATAAAAATTGGAAACTTATGAAACCTATGATAAGTTTCCTTTTCCGAAATAGTAACTGTCACATACATTTCTTCGAGTAAGTCATAACAGTGGTTAAAATAGGGCTACCGGCGAACCTTCCACTTCAAAAAAAGGTTACGCACCCGTGTAAGAGCTGAAATGTTTGAATTATGTCGATGTGAAAATCATTATTAATTTGTAGTGAATTTTACAGCTCTTACGGCAATACCTCCTGGGTGGGTGTGGAAATTTGCCTAATTCATGTGAACACAAACTTTTCTCCCAATATAACCCTCCAGACCGATTTTAAAGGAATTTTAAAATCATCGAAAGCAATTCCCAAAAAAAATTCCGGGGTTGAAAAACGTAATTTTCGAAATTTTCTTCTACCCCCCGTATAACCCTCCAGACCATATTCGCAAGGAATAATTTTGTCATAGGTAGATTTTATTCATTGAAAGCAATACACCCGACCCGGAAGCAGCTGAAAAATCGATGTTCCAGGGGTTGAAAAACGTGATTTTCGAAATTTTCTTCTACCCCCTGTATAACCCTCCAGACCATATTTGCAAGGAATAATTTTGTCATAGGTGATTTTATTCATCGAAAGCAATACACTCGACCCGAAAGCAGCTGAAAAATCGATGTTCCAGGGGTTGAAAAACGTGATTTTCGAAATTTTCTTCTACCCCCTGTATAACCCTCCAGACCAAATTTGCAAGGAATAATTTTGTCATAGTGTGAAAGTAATCATCAAAAGCAATACACTTGACACAAAAGCAGCTGAAAAATCGATGTGCCAGGTGCCAGGGGTTGAAAACGTTAATTTCAACATTTCTTACTATCCCCCTGTATAGAAATGTAAAAGGTATATAAACATATGAGCCCCAGAAATTATTTACGGCAGTCATTCAAAAATGTTTGATTGATTCAAACATTCTCACCATTTCAATTTATTCCTCTTCTATATCACCGCGTCGCCGTGGCAGCTGTCATACTGCCTTATCGTATTACCCGAAAAGGGGGGAAACGCTCGCGCCACTGGTCGTTCGAGAATGTTAGGAAAATTTGTCAGCCAGCTCTGGCAGCCAACTTCACATTGGTAAACCAAAGAGAGTAAACGTTATCTGAGTTTTACTCTCTGTGACCTTAAACCACAGACCACCAGTTAGGAGGTTTGTTCGCGTTCCAAACTTTAGGAATTGTTCTAGGACTGCGCACAACCAGATGCGCAATAAATTGAATCCGAGATACTTCTAGGACACTCCAGAAATCAAATAAACGTTATTTATGATTACGATTAGTTTTAGGTTATGTCGAGGCATTCAACAAACATAGTTTATTATGAAGTAACAACAGATTTGGGTAACCTAAAATACCATTGAAGATAAATATAGCAAACATTCAACAAAATAAATGGACATGCCTGGAATGATCTTTGAATTCTTTATCTGAGAATAGGTTAAATGGTGTCCTCTACGAATTCAACATATTTGGGATGTGTTTTGAGGACTTCCGGCAACACGATATTCAGGAACGTTTCTTCTTCACCTGAACTTGAAGAGGATGAGCTGGGGCTAATATCCATATTTTTTATTCGAATCTTTGACAAATCAATCGAATGATACTGTGTCAACAAAAAAGAAGGTTTGAATGTCAGAAGCATGTACGTTGTACGCATGAGTACCCAAAATAGCATACACAAGTCGGAAACTGTCCCTGCTAAAATGCTCGTACTATTTTGAAGCGATTCGTAGCTGTTTGAATGGAACGAAAACACAAAACCTATGGAATATGAAACAGTCCTGAAAAAACACTAACACTTCTATTGCACTGCGCATGCTCCTGATGGTTTCGGACCATTTATGTAAATGCGAACAAACGTAGGGTGTTCTGTGCTTAAACTACCCACGATTTCGCCGAAATAACCCTCAATTTTTTTATATATGGATAATAGTAGGTATGTAGTATGGATTGTACCTACAGTTTTTTATGGAAAAGTAGAAACGAAATATACCTGAAATTATATAACATGAAAATTGTGAACTGAAACATGCACATTTGAAATATAAATGATTCATTCGTTTGTATTATTCAGCAGCTATTTGACAGATCAGTTTTCTTCAACTCACGTTTTTGTTTGAATAAATGAATAGCAAAAGTTGAAGAAATGTAAGTTGATGATACTTTGCTGTTAGAAAGCAATAGATGCAATGGGAAACGATGATTTTATTTTATGCAGTTCGGTCCTCAAAAATTACATTTTGTAAAAATAATTTCTCAAGTCCCAAAATTTTGCGAAATTTCCAATTTCCAATTTTAAAGATGCTCTAATTAAATTTAACTTCTCCCAAACACTGGCGCCAATTATGGTTGTTTCAGGAGTATTGATAGCAATACTATTTCAGTCAACCCAAACATAGATCCAACTTCACTTTTAATGTGATATTTCAGTAACAACAGGGTTATTATATATATGATATATATATATATATATATACATAATACATAACAATTGAAAATACTATGATAATACGAATATTAGTATAACCATTGTCTATCTTTAGACACTGAGGTGCGTTCGATTATTAACTCCATCGAGTATAATTTACTAAATAGCGTTCGAAAATCGTAAAGTTGTGTATATTTTACTATGAGACTGACGTTCGAAAATACCCGAGTATTCGCCACCACGTTAACTCTCGTAACTCTACAAAATAGCTGGGTTTATTTAACTCCACAAAATTGACAGAACTCTGGGGGACAAAAAATCTCTTTATGTTGTGTCTCACACTCTCACAGCCAACCCAAGATTGAGATTATTTATGTGTATGTGTTTAATACTGTTCACTGATATAATACTGTAAGTAATCTTGGAGAAACATATGGTCTACCAAGTTCATACTGTCCCTCTCGAATTCTTAACCTAGGACCTATTTTTAATGAAGCTGCTTCGAAACCATCACATGACGAAAAGGGAAACATTCTCAATTGAATAGAAATATTTTTCTGTTAATTGAAAAATCAACGATAAAAATGAAGTTATTTTTGTGGATGTCTAACAGAAAACAACTACTTCCCCGGCTGAAGCCACGCTGGACATTGAACTACATCTGATAGATATTCTGAAAGGGCCCTACTCAAAAGAAAAAAAAAAGAAAATCTGAAATTGAAAATTTGCATTTTTATTCAGATAGTTATTTGATTTTCTATTCCAGTCCCAATTAAGAACTCATATAGATGAATGAAGCAAAGAAGAATGTTTTCTAAAAAAGAGTACTCGCAGATGATTCCCCATCTGATTTTATGAACATCTTGTTCATATTTTCAAACAAATCCATCACATGACATTCGAATCTACCATTGTCATTCCCTACTATAAATACTAACATTTAATTTACAATTGGTGAACAAGATTCTAGAAAAGTTATCTGCTATTGTCAACAATTTTTCTCCGGTTTTCATCAACTTCCATTGTTCTTGTCATTTTTCGTTTTTTTTTAACAATAACATAACCTATATTTCCGATGTCAGAACCTTCTGTCACTCGGACTTTGTAAACAACTCCAAATAAATTCCACACCGTTCGAATACTACAGGAATAGTACTCAACTCCAGAGTAAATTTAAGAAACCTTCAAATACTTTACTCTACTCTAGGAGTTTATAATCGAACGCACCTCTGGTATAACTTATATGTCTATGGTATAACATATAAACGAAGACAGATGACATTATATAGTTGACAATTTGAAGCAACTAGCGGTAAAAGTTTGAACTGTGTGAAGTAACGATAAATAAATAAATAAAAAAAAACGTCGTACATTTTTTAATGTGATGAAAAAATAGGCCTCTTTAATTTGAAATTATGAAAAACTTTAAACATTTTTTCGATTTCCAAATTTGTTACTGAATTATCTAGGTGGTAATCTCAATGTGCGAATCAAAATATTTTATAAAAGGGTCACATGCGTGTTTGGGAATTCAAAATTAGATGCCAGCGCCAAAGTGGCAAGAATTCAAACCAGACATACGAACATTGTCTGTTTTCTCAGATGTTATACACTTGTTTGGAGTTTTTCTTAAATTATTCCCATTTGTTATTATTTTCCAGTTTTTTTTTCAGAAGTCTTATTTATTTCAAGACTCTAGTGAAGTGGTGTATTTAAATCTTAAGACAATATCATTTGTGAAAACTCACTTTGAAGGAGACAAAATATGTTCTGAATTGCTTGCAAAAAAAATCTTTTTCAAGGTTTCTGGACAGCTTAGTGAAGTTATCGGGATTTATTGTTATGCATTATTTTGAAGAAATGTTACACATTCTTTGTGAATGTTCGAATTTAAAAGAAAACTAACCAAAACAGTTTTTTTATTTCATCTAAAACGGACAAGATGGTGTGCAAATGTGTCCTTATCACCTAGATATACATATATAGCCACTTTTTTTCCATACTGTATGAATAATTTTCGGTATGTTAAATAATATCCCTCTTTTCTCTTCTTAACTCTCTTTTTTTTTCTTCTCAACTCTCTTTGAAGGTTCTCTTTTTCACTTTTTTCTCGGCCATACACGATACAGGAACATTTTGGGAAGGAACTGTATTCTTCTTCAAGATCCCGTCGTCTGTCTACGCAGACTCACTCAATCTTAGTCTGCACCAGAACGTTACGTTCTTTTTCTCACGAGGAATGATGAAACGGTATCGTTTTGCCAAGAGTCACATTGAGGTAAACAACAATGATTTGAACTTGAATTGCTCATTTTTTCACTCGAGGACGAACAATATAGACAACAGAACATTTACCAGGTAAACAAGAATTTCATTAAATGTCAACAGTCACAAGAGATTCGACAAGTTTTTGGTATACAATGGCTAAAATCATATAAACATTAATGTTTCGAAAAGTAAACAATGTACTTATGTATAGTTTCAAAAATCGACACCAGAGTATTCGTTATTTTGAATTCCCAATAGATATGCGAAAAGGGCTTCTTTAAGAGCACTTTCACATTTCGCAATACTTACAAGAAAAGCCATCATGTTCACCGCTCCCCAACTGAAAAAACAGAGCATAACCAACCACTCATCCATAATCAATTTGATTTGGAAAAGGAAAAATTTAGCTTTTTCTGAAACGCCCTAAATACCTACCTTACAGGACACACACAAAGTCCTTCCAAAATTATGGATTTATAAAATTATAGTGGGATACTCCAATGACAAAAAAACCAAGAACATATTCGAGAATACTAAAATACTGAATTTCTTCGAAATACCCGACCATTGGCAACTCTGAGAAACGCCACTTCAAAGATTATTGCTCTACTCTTTGGCCACTTTCTTGCAAATAATTCAGCTGCGTTTTATTGGTCACCTCAGTCCACCATTAGGAGAGAGTTGACGTTTTATTGAGTTTGGGGTAGACTTTTTGAACCCTACCGATGAATAAACATTTCAAACCGATTTTATCGGTATTTTCGAGTAGAGGGAAATTGTTTGAGGAAAATAAAATGAAAAATGTATAACCTAAGGATTTTACGGCGAGATTGAGAAACTTGGTGGCTGTTAAATGATTATTCCTAATTCCACCCCAGCCGATGATACCATATAATGAAATGGGTTCCACATGAGCAAAATAAATATTTTAATTTGGTTGCATGATAGTAATTCAACGAGATGTTTGAATTTATGAATCAAACCTCTGAGCTTATTCGCAATAACATCCCATCTCAAAAAAGAATCGATATGGATGCCTGGGTATTTGACAGTGTGTACGAGCTCAAGTGTATGGTTCCTTACAGTGATACTATTATAATTAGGTGTGAATGGTTTATATTCGTTTTTCTTTTGTTTACCATCAATTTGTTCAAATCAAACCAGTTAGAAACCTTTTGAATGTCATCTAGGCCGTCTGTTGAATTTTGGTCCAAGTTTCTTCAACATAAACAATAGCAATATCATCAGCAAATGATAAGAGTACTCCTGTTGACTGTAGTAAATCATTTAGGTAGATAGGTATTGGTCCAAGAACGATGTCTTGAGGAAGTAAGAATTTTATGAGTATCGTCAATTTTGACATGTCTTAGGTCACTGAGGTACCTATGAAAAACTTAAAACCTCCTGAAAAGTTGTCATATAAATACTTTTTTTAACTTCCAAGATTTTTTTTGACGAGGTAGATGTAATCTGTGTATTTATAAGCTCCTGTATAATTAGTCAGGAAACTACGAAGGTCAATGTTGTTAGAAAAGAAACAATGAAAAGGGATTTTGTTTAACAAGGAAAATACAGTTATTTCTATTACAATTTTAGTGATTTGTTAGTAAATATATTACATAACCCAATTAATAAAGATGCCAGTTAGTCTATGATTTCAGGCAAACCATTTTGGCTGAAGTACCTCATTAAAGTAGGAGGAGGATATCTGACATTTTAGAATGTATGACAACTGAAAAATACGAAGACGTCCGATTTTCCATTATTCTTTGAAAAAATAACTGACCCTGTAAATTTCTTGAGATGAAATAGTTGTGAATTATCACTCAAAATACAAAGTGAAAAATTATCACGTGTATGACATGTAGTGTTATTCGACCCACATGCTGTACGTTTATTATAATTTCCCACAATGAAAAAATAAATGCCAATGAATACAGTTTTTGTTTTAATTTTGGTTCCTCTGAAAAACATCATATGTGCTAGGATCTCGAGTAATTTCTGTGGGGCCTTTTATATACTAATCAATTCAATTTTTGAAATGGTGAGCTGAGAGTTGTGACTACCATTGAAAAGTTGTACTTGCTGTCCACTCTAATTATAATAATGTATTGTATCATTGAAAACTTATACTTACTGCGAACTGTGGATGATAATAAATTCAAGCCCGAGCTTTGAAACTACATATACCTACTACATTATTTTTGCTCATAAAAAGTGAAGCTTTGGATAACCGGAAATACGAAATGAAATATGACATTTGTCAGTCCCCATACTAAAGTTTTGACAAATATATTTCAAGTCTCTTGTGGGAAAATTTATAATTATATAAACTGACATCAAGATCTCAAAGCAATGACTAAAACCACATATATGAGGCTAGGAGATAACGGAAGTATAGAAAATATTTACCCCAATAACCTTACACTCAAACACAAGAATAGACAATATATTTACAAATGTGGAGGCAATCACTCAAGTAGCAGATACCACTATGTCAGATCATAGACAAATAATTGCATCAGCTTGTAAATCACTCTTGAACCTCTGCCCATTGAACAAATCTGGAGCCCATAAAAGAATATTCTCTCAAAAAAAAAAACACATCTCATATGACAGAATTACTCGCGAATGAGAGCTGGGATTCTGTATATAATGCAAAAACTTGCAATGATAAATACAATGATTTCATAGACATATTACTGAATTATTTCAATATGGCATTTCCCCTAACAATATGTGAGAACATAAACAAGGCAATATATCATGGGTCACAGATGAATTAAAAACTTCTAGCTCTCAGTTGAGAGATTAGCATATTCTCCAAAAAAATCGTCCTGCTTATTCAACATAAACATCTTGTAGAAAATACCAAAAAATCAGACTTTAGTAACTTCATTCAGAATTCCGAGAACAAAAATAAAGCATCTTGGTCAATTATTAATATTGTTAAAAACAAAAACAAATCAATTCAACCTAATATGCAAATTTTCCATGATGATCAACTCGTAACATCCCCTAATGAAGTTGGCAATATATTCAACGATTTTTTCATAGAAGCATCCAAAGAAATAAGTAATAGTATACCACCATCAACTATAATCGACAATACTGAGAGAGGAGCCAAGAGTAACTTACAATCTATGGTTTTTCTACCTTTGACAGAAGACGAGATGATTCACATATTTGCAAAACTCAAAAATAAACCATCATCAGGACCTGATGATCTCCCATGCAATATTATCAAGGAATTTAGATCTTTCATAATAGAACCAATTACTCATATTGTCAATTTTTTCTAAGAATCAGTAATTTTTCCAGATCAACTGAAAAGTTATTCCAATTCATAAAAAAAAAGCCAGAACAGAGTTGGATAACTACAGACCAGTATCATTGACTCCAGTGTTTTCTAAAGTGTTTGAATATAGTATGATGGATAGGCTCAATCCTCTTACTGAAAAATTCACACCTAGTGAACAATATGGGTTTAGGAAAACAAGATCAACTAATACTGCTACCACAGAATCCATTACATGTATCATTAATGCACTTGATGAAAAGAGATATCCCAGAGGAATATACTGTGACTTGAGGAAAGCCTTTGAATGTGTACCACACGATCGACTATTGGACAAACTTTGGTCACTTGGTACCAGAGGCAAATTACATGACTGGTTCAAATCCTTTCTCACAAACAGAAAACAATATTCACTTATATCCCATAATGATGGAGGAATGATCAGTCAACACACTTCAAGCACTGCACCTGCAGAAATAGGAGTACCTCAGGGAAGTGTTGTAGCCCCTACATTATTATCTCTATGTGGCAGATATAGTATATTATTTGGATGATTTTAAAATTGTTTTATATGCTGACGACTTATCAATTCTCGTATCTAAGGAATCACATGATTTGAACCAAACAGCTTTTGAGGATCTAATGACCAAAATTGCATATTGGTTTTCCAAAAATATGCTTTACATAAATACAACAAAAACGGAGTTTCTTATTTTCCATACAAAACAAAAACAAGTTGAAAGTATAACTATGAAGATTGATAACTATAACATCAATCAGAATCACAACATCAAATTTCTAGGCATGACAATCAGTGATACCTTAGAGTGGGAGAGTCAGATAAAGAATATAATGAAGATAGTAAATACCAAAATATTTCAAATACGGTGCATGTATACAGTACTGACCCAAGTACTGAAAAACTTTTATTATGCAGAACTCCAATCAAGATTGACTTATGGTTTGATACTTATGAGGACAGTCTACAGCCGCAAAAACACTCTTTATTGTCCAGAAAAAATACATTAATGCTCTGCTATGCAATCCGTACACCGAGTAAACTTTTATTCAAGAAACTTCAGATATTACCCATCACGTGTCTTTGTATATTGGAAATTGCCTGTTACATCTATAAAACAAAAACAATCTGCTTTGTCGCGAAGACATTCATAACTATTTCACTCGAAATCAAAATCTTCTAAAAACCCCACAAAATAGATTGAAATTAACCCAGAACTGTCCTTGCAACATTGGAATCCGAATATACAAGGTGTTTCATAATTGAATTCTGATCCTAAAGGTCGATATTCCTTGGATGATTTTAATGAAAATTCTTCATGTGAACAAAGGTCCGCAACCACTTTATTTCTGAGATACAGGATGTTGAAATTTAACAAAAAAATCAGTTCTTCCCCAATATCTCTGAAACCACTTTGGCTTTTTTTTTTCAATTTTGGTACATGCAAAGTACGCATAAAATTACATTTTTTCCATGATAAGGGATTTCTTAATTTTCATCGGTGGCATCTCTGTTAACATGCCCTGTCATAGTTTTGATCAAAATAATGATACGCCATCGTCTTTTTTCCAAATAAATATTATTTTTGTAATTGTCGTCTATCTTCTCATAAAAATGGTCTCCTGCCTTTTTTTCGTCCGGTTTTCGATTTAGAAAATAAAATACATTCATTTGCTTGTCCCTATTCGATTTTTGCTCTTAGTCTTAATTTTACAATTGTGGTAGACAAGATTTTTATAATTTTATGGTAACTATTATTTAGTTTTAAAA
>JAFIRS010009087.1:0-12203 GCA_018342105.1 Gonioctena quinquepunctata | reverse complement strand
TAAAAAGAAACGTAATTGAATCAAATCGAACAATATTCAATGTAGGAATAATAAACCTCAAGGCTTCAGCACACGGAGAACCAACTCCAGTACTACTTATTTACTATTTCCACTTACGGATACCTCACCTCTACTGGAACTCAACTCTGCTTTTCACACTATGCACTTTTCTGATTACCGGACTTCGTATCACCACTGAATTCAAGTAACAAAGATCAAGTCCTGATGCTGATTTTTCATCGTCTCTTTTATAGATCCCAAATGTATGACCAAACTAGACGAAAAAGCCCAGTAAGAAAGGTGCGGTTTTTTGTCCGATGAACTGAAACTGGACCGAAAATCTGAAGGATCTGATACAAAAATGATCGGGTTTTTTCCATCGCGGTCTTTATTTTTCTCTTTTTTACAAAAACTATCCCCGGAGCTTTTCACCCTTTTTATCAAATCTAGAGAAAAACTCTGTTATGTTTTATGCATGATGTTGACGTGAATTCCAGTAGCTTTGGGTATGTACCTTAATTTCTAATAGGGAATGAAATATTTTGCCAGACCAGAACTAATAGAAACCCCAAATAGGCAGGGACGTACCAAAGTTAGGTTGAATATACTTTAGCCGTGTTTAGTAACGGAGCTCTAAAAAAATGCTTCGTTACATTATATAGAAATACTGTGAGTTTGATTGGTAATACACACTGGGTGTTTTCACTACTGAACAGATTATTTTTTGCTCTTCAACAAAATTCTCACGATTGGTGTACCGAAGATCACCATGCAGATCATCATCATTGTAAAATATTGTTTGCTGAAATATTTGTCGACAATTCTTTTTTTCTAATTTTGTCACTTTTCAAAGATCGTTTACGTTATCAAATGTCTTACTTTTCATCACCAGTACAATTTTTCGCAACTGGTGGTGAAAAGTAAGTTTCACCATTAGTTGCAGAAAATACAGGATGAAATCTGTTGAAATTTCAAGGCTAAACTACTTGAAGTACTTCTTCATTGTTATTATATTCTCTGTACATTTTATGAAGATAAAGTTGTATTCGAATTCAATACATAATATGTGTGGTAAAAACTAATTATAAATATTAATAACATAATTTGAACAATTGGTGATATTGACCCCAGTTGACAACGTAATTTTCTGTGTAGCATTAATTTCCGTTTTTCCATGGAAGTCCAAGGATGAGAACACGCTTTTAACGCACTAAAAAGTTTAAAATAATTTTAATATGCAAAGACTATGCCAAAAAGCGTGGGGTGCTTTGTCGAAATTAATCAAAATAGTCCAAGAGCCGGCAAACCTACGTCATTTTGGCAAAGTTGAAATTTTGAGTATGAGTAGTGTGATGTAGTTAAGGACGTATGCATACTTGCTAGCTTGAAAGCGGGGTCCTTTCACAGGTAGCAGGTACAAAGTACAAGAAAAACTTTCTCACTTACGTTGAAGTATGGTAATGCGTTTGATAATTAATATCGTCCATTTAGCCGAGCGGTCTAAGGCGCGAGATCTAAGCTCTAATCTAATCCCCACGCCTAACGATTTTTTTTATTTTTCCCATTGAAATCGAGAAATGATTTGTTTTTTCTTATTTGAATATGAATCCAAAACAAATCATTTCTCAATTTCAGAGTGAAAAATGAAAAAAAAATCATCAGGCATGGGGAGTTGAACCCTCGCTAACTTTTGAGATCCGCTAGGCTAACTGGACGATTTTAATTGTCAAACGCATGACCATACTTCAATGTAAGTAAGAAAGTTTTTTGTGTACTTTTGCACCTGCTATCTGTTAAAGGGCCCCGCTTCCAAGCTAGCAAGTACGCATACGTTCTCAACTACATATCACACTATTCATACTTAAAATTTCAGCTTTGCTAAAATGACGTAGGTTTGCCGGCTCAGGTATCTTAATAGAAGTATTATGTCTCCCAGAAGTACGCAACCAAAAATCACCCCATGCTTTTCAATGTAGTCGTTGAATATTAAAATTATTCTTTACTTTTTAGTGTGTTAAAAGCGTGTTCTTCAGTTTTTTTAAATATATTTTTATTAATATTTTTAACTTGAATTCAAGAGGATCACATTGTATTCAAAATCAGAAAACATATTGTGTGAAACACGTTGGGAAACACTATTTTTCGAAACTCGCTTTCTTTGAAATGCGCTCGTTACGAAAAATAGTGCTTTTCCCAACTGGTTGCACAAATAACTATTCCACAATTTTCTGTATAAAAAGGCAGTACGTACGTATAAAAAGGCAGTACGTATAAAAAGGCAGCACCTCAATGTCTCAATTGAGGTGCTTTGGAAATTCAAGCAATTGGGAGGATGACTGATTATATCTTCAAGCTTTGAACGAATCCAGTCGTTAGCGAATGATTGATAGCTTGGAGCAGGACTTGCTTACAATCATTCAGTTAGGTTACTTTCACTACACTTCACCTCACCTTTATTGTAAGCTATTTCTGGTTTTTTATAACTAGTGAAAGGTACTTTTTCGAAGGCCTATAATGGTCTTCTAGATCTTTATGCCTTGTGTTTTAGTCGCATGATATGACCATGGGTGATATATGACCTATAATAAATAATGTTATTTTCTGGTCTAACATAGTAGGAAATTCAGTGAGATTCTTATTTAATTCTAATTCTCAACGAATCTACGGCTTAGTGAAGAAATAACTTTCATCATAATAGTGACCTTAAACCTCATCACCAAAATGGATAGTCTGTTAATATGTGGGAAATAATATAGGATCATACTTACCCGATAGAAAGTTGAACCGTTGGAATTTTGTATATATTTCACCAGATCTCTTGGAGAATGTGCCCTCAGATATCAAACAACGGATGAAATAACAGCTAGATGGAGCACTGCCACATTTCAGACTTATAATACAGTACTCCGAATGAAAGGATCGGGAGGGTAGGCACACAAAGTTGGGCGATTGAGGTCTCCGCCAACCACACCCGATAACATCATGAGGAGAAGAAAATACTTTTACAAGCTTTTTTTATTTAACTTGCTTCGTTCGCATGTCATTCGTTCTGTCATTATTTCCGGTTCAAAATTTGTAATCCATTTTTGGAGCACTTGCCGACATCCGATTGAGCTGAAATTTGGCAGATGTTCATAATTCTATTATTACAGAGAAAAAAACAAAATGGCGGCTCCAAGATGGCGGACGAGTTTTGTGATTATGGTACGATTCGATTCAAAATTGGTATGTGAGCGTTTTCGGGGACAGGGATTGTGAATTTTTTGACAAAATTCAAAAATTATGGTGACAGGTTTTGTGATTATGGTGCGATTAGATTCAAAATTGGTATTTGGGGGTTTTCAGGGTCGAAGATTATGAATTTCCTTTCAAAATTCATAGAATCAAAATGACTGCTCCAAGATGGCCGATGATCTCTGTGTTTATGGTCCGATTCTATTCAAAATTGGTATGTGAGGGTTTTCGGGGTCGAAGATTATGAATTTTTTTTCAAAATTCAAAATTTAAATGGCGGACAGTTTTGTAATTATGGCGATTCGATTAAAATTGGTAATGGGTTTTTGGGTCGGAGATTATGATTTCTTTAAATTCATGAATTGAAGATGGAAACTCCGATGGCGGATGTGTTAATTTTTAGATGGTCTCCTCATTGAAGGACTAGATAGCTCAGCACTAACAGGAAAAAAAGGCCCCATAATAACGATGCTTTAACAAAAATGCATAGATTGAGCACAAGCACAAAATAAAATAATTAATAAAAAAGCTTTTTGAAGACAAGCTTTTATTCAAATGCACTAAAAAGTTAAACATAATTGTTTTGGATGTGTGACATAGGTTATTCCGTGAGTTATAGATTTAAAAGCTTGTCGCATTTGTATTCGAACTGAAAACTTTGCGCGACAAGCTTGTGAATCTATAGCCCACGGAATAACCTACCTCACACATCCAAAGAAATTATATTTACCTTTTTAGTGCATTTGAATAAAAGCTTGTCTTGAACAAGTTTTTGTATTAATTATCTTCCAAACAGTAGAATCTCGAATTTTATCAATAGGATAATCATTATTTGGAGCATTCACTTCAGATTATTTTTCTGCAAATTTTGTGTGCCTTGTTTTTATAATTTCTCTTATTTGTATAGGAAAATCACTGAATCACAGGTAGAAAATGGTTGGTAATTTTTATTCACACACAGAAAGAAAGAAATAAATGTATGTTTTCTACACAATTGTAAATAATTTCAGCACAATTTGTTTCTTAAAAGTTGACAGCACCAATTTGTTTATTATTCTTCTATAATATTGTTTTAGAGATATTGTGTAGAAACGATACACTTCAGTGTTGAATTATTCAGAATAGTTTTGTTCAATTTTATCAACCAATATTATGTACCTACCAGATACAAGGAATGAATAAAAAGTATATATTTTGTTTAAAACACAAACACAATGTATGTTCTATTGAGAGATAAGTGCCATGTGAAGTGGAATGAATAGAAAAAATCGAATTTAAACGGTTTTCTTCACATAAAGGATTCAATATAAAATTGAACCAGAGAAAGGTAGATCTCGGTAACACTACCTGGCAAATACCCAGAACGTTGAATGATATTCACCTGAAAATCATGCATACTTCCCTAAAATATCAATGGACATTGAATGCAAATGTTTCTTTCGATAGCTCGATTATGTTTAATTTAAGTCGTGTTCACCTAACAATCGCATACCGGTTTCAGGCTTCTTGGCCTATCAGTACGGAGTAGTCAACCAGAAAGTCAAAGAACTCTGGCTGAAGTGAGACACAACGTAAACAAACCATCATCGATCTTGTAACACCTATGGTACGCCGGAAGATAAACCTTAACTGGCGGTACCTAGTGACAGAAAAAACTCCATCTCACCTCGATAGGTTTCTAAATAAAGATTCCTTTCAGTAGTGCAAGCCCGTCTAGCATATAGTGAGAGATAGTGCATGAATGGAATGAATAGAAAAATCGAATTTAAACGGTTTCTTCACATAAAGGATTCAATATAAAATTGAACCAAGAAGGTAGATCTCAGGTGAAAACAACTACTTTCCTGGCAAATACCACGCAGAACGTTGAATGATATTCACCTGAAAATCCATGCATACTTCCATAAAATATCAATGGACATTGAATGCAAATGTTTCTTTCTGATAAGCTCGATTATGTTTAATTTAAGTCGTGTTCACCTAACAATCCGCATACCGGTTTCAGGCTTCTTGGCCCTCATCAGTACGGAGTAGTCAACCAGCCAAAAGTCCAAAGACTTATCTCTCACTATATGCTAGACGGGCTTGCCACTCCTACTGAGAAGGAATCTTTTATTTAGAAACCTATCGAGGTGGGAGATTTTCGGAGTGTTTCTTTCTGTCACTAGGTACCGCCAGTTAAGGTTTATCTTTTCCGGCGTACCTATAGGTGTTACAAGATCGATGATGGTTTGTTTACGTTGTGTCTCACTTCAGCCAGAGTTCTTTGGACTTTTGGCCGGTTGACTACTCCGTACTGATGAGGGCCAAGAAGCCTGAAACCGGTATGCGGATTGTTAGGTGAACACGACTTAAATTAAACATAATCGAGCTTATCAGAAAGAAACATTTGCATTCAATGTCCATTGATATTTTATGGAAGTATGCATGGATTTTCAGGTGAATATCATTCAACGTTCTGCGTGGTATTTGCCAGGAAAGTAGTTGTTTTTCACCTGAGATCTACCTTTCTCTGGTTCAATTTTATATTGAATCCTTTATGTGAAGAAAACCGTTTAAATTCGATTTTTTTCTATTCATTCCACTTCACATGGCACTTATCTCTCACTATATGCTAGACGGGCTTGCCACTCCTACTGAGAAGGAATCTTTTATTCAGAAACCTATCGAGGTGGGAGATTTTCGGAGTGTTTCTTTCTGTCACTAGGTACCGCCAGTTAAGGTTTATCTTTTCCGGCGTACCTATAGGTGTTACAAGATCGATGATGGTTTGTTTACGTTGTGTCTCACTTCAGCCAGAGTTCTTTGGACTTTTGGCTGGTTGACTACTCCGTACTGATGAGGGCCAAGAAGCCTGAAACCGGTATGCGGATTGTTAGGTGAACACGACTTAAATTAAACATAATCGAGCTTATCAGAAAGAAACATTTGCATTCAATGTCCATTGATATTTTATGGAAGTATGCATGGATTTTCAGGTGAATATCATTCAACGTTCTGCGTGGTATTTGCCAGGAAAGTAGTTGTTTTTCACCTGAGATCTACCTTTCTCTGGTTCAATTTTATATTGAATCCTTTATGTGAAGAAAACCGTTTAAATTCGGTATGTTCTATTGTTGCACTACCTTGTGCCTTATTACCTGCGGTATACACAAAATCTATAAAATTAATCGGTATGTTGTGCGACTAATGTCACCAATTTGTGAACTATCCATGCATACATTGTGTAACAATCATAAACATAAAATGTGAAAAAAGGCAACAATTTTTGTACTTATCTAGTACAAATTGTGTAGGTATTGTGCATATAGGGTTGAAAAATGTCACAAATTTGTGTACTCGGCATACACGAATTGTGTAGGTATATTTAATATATTGTGCATATTTGTGTATAGGTATGCACAAGTTTATTTATAATTTCAAGAGAGAATAATACATTTAAGGCGTATAACTTCCATAAGAAATATGATAAGAATGAGCAATTTTTGCCAGATCATTCCTTTATATCTTATTATGTCAATAAATATAAGCTTAAATGTCATTTCCTGCATTATGATAAGTGTTCATTTTCCAAAAGGTTGAAATAAAAATGTCATTAGAATAATGTTTATTTCATCAAAATAAGAAAATAACAAAAATAGATAACTGAATTATGAACTCTAGGTATAAAAAAGAACAGAAAAACAATATCCCCACTCGAAACATAAATGAACCAAAAATAAGACAGTAATTCTTGAAGAACAAAAATATTTGCAGTCTTCAGTCGGTTCTGGATGTGTCTCTTGAAATATCTTCAGTTTTTCTTCGATGAAAGAATATTTCCTCTCCTGCAGAATTTTATGAATTTTCACTGCCATTTGTGGGTACTTTATGAATAAAGAGTTCTCTCTTTCTGGATACATTTGGTTGAAGTCATTTTGCAACTGTAATTTTAGTATTACTGGGTGAATAAATATTTTGTTATATATAACCTAACATAGATAAAAAGTGAATTTCACTCACCAATAAATATCCGAGAGGTTGACTCAAACAGGGAAATTTCCTATAATATTGCTCTATGGTATCTTTTTCATTCATTCTCTGGGAGAACGTGACTTTCCACTTTCCTGTCACTTCATTTGTTGGTACAATATTATTATTTTTTCTAAATTGAGGTATATGTTTGTATCAGTGATATTAGAACTCTCTGCATCCGTATCTGAATCTTTTTTTTGCAACAAACCGCATCTGCGAAAATTTCTTCGTAAATTAACATAAGCCCTCCAAAGTTTTTCTTTAGCTGTGACTGGTTTTCCTCCAGGTGTTCTAGCATAGGGTATGTAGTAAATGTCAGGAGATTCATGTACAAAAATATCATACACCTCTTTTGCCAACTCTTTGAATCTTGCGCTACTGATACTGAGTTATGAACAATTAATGCTGTTTGGAAAATCAAAACTGGAGCCTAATTTTTGTCTGAAGATTTCTTTAATTCGTTATTCATGATCATTCTCGATAAATCGTTCCTTAGAAACGATTTATTCTTCTCATAAGAAGACATAATAATTTTGCCTTCATCGGTACTTAATAATGAATGTTTCACACTCTGAAAAATAAAAATAAGACTCAAAATGGAATACTGAAATATTCACACATTTGAAGGAGATGTTTCTTTTATCTCGTAAGGTTCTTCAACAGTCGCTTTTTCACTGTAATATCTTAGGAGTCAAGTTGTTCTCTACCAAGTCAGAGATAGATACACTAGTATTTTGGCTAATATCCGACGGGTTGGTGATTGTTGAATCTGAATCGTACCGTGTTTCACGTGATACATCAGACTTACCACTAAAATTATCATTTTTTAAGGAGTTTTTCCATAATTGCTGGACGCATTTTATTCAACTCAGTTCCTATATTGAATAATCAAAGACTTACCTCTTGTACAGATTTGAATTCGTTGTATTTCTTCAGAAATTTTTGGGCAATGTAGAAGTGCATAAATACTATACAAATTGCCTTGCACAAATATTTATTGAATTTCACAAAACGCTTATGATGAAAGATAAAATATCTGCACAACTGTGTCTTACACAACGTTGTGCATAAACCTGCTGCAGTCTTTTCTCTCTGTGCGATTCTCTGGAAAATATTCTCAACAATGAATAAGAACTGTCTATAGCATCAACGATGCAATGTCGAAGTTATCTTGATTCAAATAGAAATGAAATGCTATCTACTTTTCCTACATATTCAAAAAATATTGAGATTGGATATAGCGAACTCCTATATAAAATGGGGTACATCTGCCTTTTTCATAAACTCTGCGGAACTCGAAATAATATATGCTCTCTCTTATTGATATATTGAAGTGAACAAAATTTCAAAAAATATTTCGTTGGGCGTCCAGAGACCACGCGTATGAAACCTTATTTTTAGAGAGGCGTAACATCAGGAACTTCTCATTCAGAAAATATGTAGAAAATCGAAATAACTACCTTTGGTAATACCTTTGAAAAAATATTATTGTAATATTGCATACCTACCTAATCACAATGGCAATTACAGAAATGGGAAATCCATAAGAGTTTTAACATTGAAAATTGAATTTTTGAAAAACCCAAACACATGTGGATATAGAAGCTTGCACGGAAAAAAGAATTTGTTAATTTAATCAAATCAGTTTGGTCACTATTATTAGCTTGACCCGACTGAATAAAACTCATCCCAAAACACAGGTGTATTCGATTGATGAAATCATTATATTGCGGTGACAAAATGGCTTTCTCAATGCAATGCATAACATTTCTTTGATTTGAGTATATGATCATCAACTTGAATAATCTCCAAGTCATATTGAATGAACATTTGTTTCAACAAAAATATAATATTTATTTGAATCAAACAACGGAAATATATTAATTCAAATAGAAAAATACTATATTGGTTGAATTATATGCATCAGATGGCGAAGCGTTCGCACAACTGACCCTGACTTAGATAATGTTACCGAATAGCAAAGCCAACTTATCATCGTTGCGACGTCTGGACTTAATTGTATACTGTAGGCTCTCAGGCTCGGTTGCCATATTTGTCAATCCAGTGGATTAAAAAAATTATACTCATTTAAATAAATATTTTTAGTGGCGAGATCAGCTTATTTTGTTGACTTGACATGCATCAATTCGACATAAATACTTGATTGAATGAATATTTTTGTCAAAGCAATCAGCAAATTTTGTAGATCTGATTATTCGATTCAACAAAATTATTACATCGTTGAAATAAAATTTCTGACAAAACGAGTTATGAATAGAGTTGGTTGAATAAGTAATGCAAATTAGTTTCAGTTGATTGAAACTCCAAATTTGATCCAAAACCAAGGAATAATTTTACCCATTTCGAGATTATATTTTGTCGTGCAGATACGACACTGTTATTTTTTTATTCAAATAAATTTTGTTTGATTCGACAATTTGTTTTTTTTGTGTGGCAACAACACTGCAATGTGTTAACCCTCTGCGCTCGCCCTTGTCACTGGCGTCATATATACATTTTATTTTCGAGTTGTCATCCCATCTGGCGTTGGTCGGGGAATTTTCACAAACGACCCTTCGTTGGGACTTGACTCTGGGAGATAAAACTTGGAATAACGGACATTCTGACAGTTTCAATGAAAATTGATTACTTCGGGGATGACCCCGATAAATATCGAACCTAAAGCGAACTACAGAAGAAGCCGTACAATTTTATTTTATAAATGCTTTGCAATCCTGATTAGACGAGTGACAATCCCTCAAAATAATACACAGAAATAGGTTTATTAGTTTCATACAAAATCAACCCAATTCTTTCTGACGAAATCATAAATATGCCATATACAAACCGATAGGCAAAGAAAATAGCAGCTTCAAGTCAAAGAACTGTTCTCAAACGTACTTTGATCTGTCTCACGTTATAAAACTATTGCACTGAAAAGTTTGAATTTCAATTTCAAAACAATCAATTATACCTTCCACTTTTTCATATCTAGCTCTGAATGGTTAAGGCAGAGTTTATTTAATATTGTCAAAAATAAGATTCTGTAGAACATTGGCTACTTTTGTTATTGCTTCAATGAAAATTCTTTGGATATGAGAACTTATACCAAAATCCTCAGCTAAACGAAAGTAGGGATCATTCAATCTAATTGTTTTTAAACTATCAACACACAATAGTATCAATGTTTTTTTCTGTTATTCTTCGAACTCAAAGATGTCAGCTCTTCCATTGTTGAACCCAATGATGATGATGAAGTTGTGCTCATCGGTCCACATTTACTAGAAAAGAATGTAACCATGTAATCTTTGTATATTTTTCATAGTCTCAAATAGCTAAAAATAATCATTTTTAAGGAAGAAATATTCTAAAACTGCAAGGAAATTTTTAATTTGAGGAAACAACATAATTTAGATCAGTCTGACATTGTGTTGCCCCCACGTGTGAGTAATTCTTTAGGTTATTATTCGAATTGTTATCGGCGTTTCACGGCATTACCACCAACCTTGAGGAAAAGTCTATCAAGAGTAAGTGCTTTGCTTATTTGAAAGTACAATAAAATTGTTCGAATAATTGTTCCAGAAATCGATCAGAAATATTGAATTGTTTAATAACATTTTCGAAAGAAAAAGTCAATATTTTCCTACACGTCGCCATGTAACAGATAGGAAATATTTATTTTTGTACTGTAAAGGAATATTATCTCCTTACAGTTATTTCTACGATATTCCATGAAAAGATTATATGCATACTTAAATTTTTTCTCTGGATTTTATTGGCAACAAATCCATTGAAGCAGTATTCACTGCCTCCGTGATTTCCGAAATGGAACATTCATCATCACTCATCATTTTACACTTCAAATTTGCTTTTTAGAACGTTCGAAAACGCGGAAATACAATTTTCATGCATCAAGTTTGACAATTCGATTTAGCTTTGATTCGGTACAAAACAAATATTCAATTGATTTTCAAATAAAGTTGATTGTTATAATTTATGTACTTTGAATAATTTTAGATTTTCAGAAAAATAGTATGTTTACCTCATAGGAAAAGCCACATGCCCGGACTCCGTATTGCCAGTCTCGACTTGCACCTCGATAGGTAATCTTTACGGTCGTCCGGGCATGTTCAGCTTTTCCTACTAGGTATACAATGTACTATTCCTGGAAATAGTTATTGAGGACGCATGTTCACATGTTTCAATCAATTTGTTAGACAGAAAGTTCAAATGTAACCTGAAAATAATATTACGTAAAATTAATTCAGAAAGTTTAAAGTTGTTTTTAAATATAACAAATGATGAAATTATTAATCATTGACAAAGAAATAAATGGTAAATTATTCTTGATCAATCATCAATAAAATATCGAACAATATAGAATCTGGGGCTGTGGTAAATAAAGAAAAAACTTATTTGCCACATTTCACTTTTTGAAAAAAATTAGATATTACCATTATTAAATTAGACCTTTTATATTTTTGTTTTCCGAAAGATTAAAAGCAGATAAGTGATTTTTTAGCTCGTTAAACTTTGTTTAATCCAATGACTCCAACTTGTAACATTCATTTCTTATCTTCATCACAAAAAATTTCTTAGATGAAAAATATTGAAAAAATATTTTAAGATGTTATCCAATAAATTACATTCAATTGAATTCAATCCAAAGTATACTTTATTATCATAAGTGAAATAACGCTTGTTGACAAATTTTGTTAAACTTGAATTAATAACAATATACAGGAGAACAATACAAACTATCTACATATTAAAGAATTTAAATAGGCTCTTCAAAGTTTGAACAATTCCATTTCACACCTTATTACATGAAACAGTATAATTATCACAGAAATATTCATCCAATGTATAATTATTACGTCACTACATGGGAGTATAATACATTACGGACATCTAAGAACATTTAAAAACATTTCCAATTACATATCAAAATCTCG
>JAFIRS010009086.1:0-12218 GCA_018342105.1 Gonioctena quinquepunctata | reverse complement strand
TTTTAGGGGTTGGCATCTTTCCCCGGGGCCTAAATCAGAACCATATCTTTACAGAATGGTTGGATAGAGTCTGCGGAGTCAAGAGTAAATCTCGATACTTCGTCCGTTCTCGTCCTCTTTTCGCACGATTTTCCCGTCTCGCCCGGAGCCGAAAACTCTTGACGTATATCGTTTTCTGCTCGCGGTCGAAGAGGCCCTACATCAGGCTTGTTGGCTTGTTTTCCCTGAGGGTGGGGAATGAGTAGTTCCAATAAATTCGGCACTTCTCATTCTCCACAACGGACTCAATATCCCCCGGAGCGTAGGGCAGCACCGGTGTCTCATCAATACCGTACGAGTGTCGTAAATGATAATACAGCACTCGTAACGCCGCGTTATGACGATGGATATAGGCTGAGACCGCATATGCTGTACATGCTGACAGCAAGTGCATGATGGTCTCAGGCGCTCCTCGGCAGGCCCTGCATCTCGTGTCAGGGACCTCTATACCCATCACGCGGCTTCGGTAGACGAGAGTGTTGAAAACACCGTCCTGGCAAGCCATGATGAATCCCTCAGTCTCCGACTTGAGTCCACCTGACCTAAGAAAAGCAAAGGTCAGCCTTTCGGATAAGCCGTGGTCTTCAATATGTTTGTAGAAGATTCCATGCATCGGCTTATCCTTGTGGAGCTGCAGATGTACAGTATTATCTGCAGCTTTTATGTGGACTCTCCTTCGAGCGGGCTCCAACTCGGTGATAGAGTCTTGGATATCCCGCTCGGTGTCGAATACAGGACCGAGTTCATCGGCTGCACGGATTGCTGCCTTAAAAAGAAACGCTCCTTTCCCTGCGATCTCATGGTCTTTGACCATGCAGAGAAGGGGATCCAAGCTCCTAATGACTTTACAGGCTCCATCCAGCACCATCCTGTTGTGTAGACACTCCAAACTCAGAAGTCCACGGCCTCCTTGTTTTCGGGGGAGGTACAACCGTGGAACGGACGATTTCGGATGCAAACTACGATGTAGGTGCATCATTTTGCGAGTCTTTACGTCAATTGCACGCAGCTCTTCCAAGGTCCACTTCACTATTATTATTATTATTATTTTTTTTTTTTTTTGGGTTTTGGTATCGACTTCTATGGTCATTAGCCTTCGGTTGCCAACTAATTGGCATGATATCTAATTATGCGGTAAAAAATTTGTATCCCCTATTTTATCTGCGTGGTTCTGCCAAGTATGTATAATTATTTAGTTCATAATGTTCTCCACAGTTCTGTTCTTTTAAGGAAGATGATTATTTTCCATATATCACGTATATGCATTATTAATGAAACTAGACCCAACCTATCTATTTGGCTTTTCTGGGACCCAGTATATTCCAATAACCATAGATTTTATTTTATACAACTCGTATATGTTGAAAATTATTGGCCAAAACTCATATTTACTACTTCTGTATATTGGTAAACCATCCATGTTCACATTGACAGATATTGTTTTAGGTAAATCACCGATTTTACCCAAAGCCTATCTCAAACTAACTTCGAAACCATGATGCCAATAGTTGCCAGTGCCAACTTTTGTAATTGTAACTGTTTGATACGTTTTCAAAACCGTCCTAGGATCTCCAAGAAGGATGCTTGCATTTATTGATATTTTTCAATAAATCTTTCAGAGCCAAATGGGATATGTTGAAGGAGATGATTTCTGAATTTCACATCTTTTTCCATCTCAGAAAGAACATAACAATAATCCAACTCTGAAACCCAGTTACTTTCGGCCACTTCGGTATCATTTGGCACGTTTGCTACTTGTGAACCACATATGCCCAGAGCTGGTTGAGTATTGATGAGTTAATAGATCCAAATTCTCTTCATTATCCAGATTGTTCACCTTCCGTGAAAATTTTTCTGATAGTTGGTCTTAACTTTTCTGCGGAAAGCGCCACTTCTTTTTAGTTTTTTCCATCTGCTTATTTGTGTTATTGACGCCATTTTACATGTACACACACTTGATAAAACAGGAAGAGACCGAACTAATATGAAAAACTACTGTAACAGTTTCATTTCATAAAAGTGATTCTCAATATCATTTTGTGTTCAATTACAGTTCATTGTTTTATCACTGCTTTGTCAGACCATTCAGGAGCATATTATTCGTACTGTTATAGAATAGTTATTTATCTGTTTTTGTCTGGAGCATATCGCTTTCTGAAGTGAAAGAGTATCACAGAAAACACCAATCCAACAATTTTGTAATCTGTTGATGAGTTTTTATAAACCATTTATGAAACTATCTGCGAAATAACAGAAGAGTACCAGATAATATCACTACAAAACTACTAGAAATCACTTTGGTCCTCTAAGCTGAAATATCGTATAACTTGAATTGTATAAACGTTAACATGTTACTGAATGATACCATCATTTGGACATCGGGAGTTAGCCTGGCGTTTCGGCTAACTGCTTCAGAAATTTGGTTTCCTGATTTTCAACGGTTTGCGAAACACGCATTCCTCCATAAACAAGAACGTCGGTGAATTTTTTCAGAAAAATCGCTTTATGTCAAAAATTGTAATTGATGAGTTGATGAAACTTGGGTTGTCGAGCAATGTGAAAGAAATAAGGTTTCCTTCAGAAAGAAGGTGAGTACAGACTGTTAGTACACCTTGTATAGGTGTAGTACTGAAAATATTTTATGTAGAACGGCTATGATTGACTGAAACAGAAAACCAAAATTCAAATTTCTAATGCCACTACAAGTTGGAAAATCTCCAATGCACGCCCTACGTTATAATCATATGTTTCTGAATACAATTTGTGAATTCATCATATGTTCAAATTCCAATTTATTAAATCATTTTTCCTATAATACAATATATTGGACGAGTCCGTACAGGTGTAGAAATAAAAATAATAGAGCATATAAGCATATAACTGCATATAAGCATATAAGCAACTGTATTTTTCCAAGAACTGAAGATAGAACAAATATATACATTGATACAAAACAAAAGTAAGAAACATTTAAATCAATTATTGGAGAGGAGAGTATCAACTTCCCCCAAATATTAAAATAGTTATTTGCTGACAAATGATTCAACCTACTTTTGAAAACTTCGTATGTCGGACTGGAAAACCTATTGATATAAGAAGCCCCAGTGATAAAGGGTGATTTTTTTATAGAAATTGTGGTTTGCTTTTTTGACCAATAGATCATTTTCGTTTCTGGTATCATGCTTGTGTATATCACTATTCTTTATTGATTTATGTTGGGTCCGGTAAGTATTGCTCAGTAATTTCAAGAGATAAATAGAAGTCACCGTTAGAATTTCCTTGTCTCTAAATATGTTTTCTGCAATACAAACACTCTTCGAATTTCACGTCCTTGTCCCCAGAAAATAATACTGTAAGCAATTGCAGAGTATGCTCATGAATAATACACATTCAATAGAGTATACCTATCTAACATGGATTTTAGGACTGTCAATAAGTAAAAGCATTGGTTAATTTTCTTGCATACAGCATTGTTTTTTTTTAAACTGCTTTCTGATTATAACAGTTTTATTTAATTGAAAAATGAACAATATAAATGTGAATGGATAAACGAACGAAAAATTATGTAACACATCTCTCAGTGTTCTGTCACCAATGACAAAAGTCATCCTCTCTCTCTTTTCGCCAGACGTGGATACTTAGTGGCGCAAACAGATTTGTTTTTCCCATGAGCGGTTACTGTCAAATGCGGTTCCCAGAAATTTTATCGATTTTAATTTTTCAATGGCGGTATCAATCAATGGAAATATCAAATTCGTTTGAGAAGACATCATCAATTTTCACAATAATCTTTCGATTTTCTAGAAAGGAGAAAAACCAGTTATTCATGCATCCACGAATGCCCAGCTGATGCAATTTTTCAGAAACAAAGGATTTTTCGACAGTGTCAAATGCTTTCGTTGAATCGAATAATATTGATACTACATATTGACCGCGATTCATTTCTTCATATATATGTTGGGTGTACTCAGCCACGCTTGTCTCAATTGAGGAACCACTCCTGAAACCATGCTGATTTTTTGTTATTAAACTAAATGAACCTAGATATGTTTCAATCCTCAGAGCGACCACTTTTTCAATTATTTTTGAGAAAATACTCAATAATAAAATTGGACGATAGTTTTTGACATAACTGGGATCATCTTTTTTGTACAGTAGCATGACTGAAGCTATTTTCAGACTTAAGGGGAATTTACCTTGTCTGATGGATAAATTAATGATATGAGCTAGTATTGGGGAAATAACATTTTTACAGTGTTTCATGACCGAAGCCAGTATTTCATCCAGAACTGTAGATTTTTTATTGAATAAATTACTTTTATAACGTCTTCTTCATTAACAGGTGCGAAAAACATAGATCGTATAGCAAAATCACTATTGGAGCATGAAGCGCTCAAATTAATGTCGAAATGTTCGAACAATTTTTTTTGGATATCGGTCGATGAGTATTCACCAAATGTCTCCGTTGAAGATTGTAGAATATTATAGTGGGTGATTTTGTGCCCTGCCTAAGTTTGTATAGGTCTTCTATTGGATGTGTGCTGAAAAGTCACGGTTCACTCATTGGTTGCCCGAATATTGAATGTCTTCTGCGATCCACAGCTCCGCAGTTGCATAATATGTGTGACACCTCATCCAGTTCCGTGCTTCATGATCTGCATATAAGGTCGCCATTGAACATTTCCATTCCATTGAGGTGCTCTTTTACTGGCGTCTGTCCAGTCATGAGCCCCGTAATGATTTTTAGTTATTTCCTGTTTATAGTTAACAGGTTCGCTGTTTTTTCCGAACCTTTGATGTATTCTTCTCCGTGTCTGTTTTCTGGGATGTCATTCCAGTATCATTTGTGTTTTTTCTGGATCCAGTCTTCTACAGGTGCTCGTACCGTGCCCAAATCAGCTGGTCGCGGTTTTGTTCTGCTAGAATTGTCAGTTTTCCTTTGCAGGTTGGGACTTCACTTCCTGGCCACTTAGAGCCTTCAGTGCCACCTGGCTATCAGAGAGAATGTGGATCTGTTTCTCTATTATTGCTTTCCTATTGTTTTCCTTCATGCACTGACGATTGCGTAAACCTCTGCTTGAAATACAGAGGTGTGAGTACCCAGTGAATAACTGAACTCGGTCCTTGTGTTTCTGGAATACAGTCCTGCTATCGCACCATAACCATCTTTGATTCGTCTGTGAATCAGATATTGCCCTGTAAAATGGTGTTGAGTTCTGTGTTGTCCTACGAAGTTATATCTGGTGCTACCCTGTATTACTTGTCATAGGAGAATCGTTTCGCAATGTGATCTGATCTCAGGTCTGGCACGTTTTTGGATACAAGGCTTACGATTCTTATGTGTCCTGTTCCAACGATGATGTTGTCCACTGTGTTTTTTCAGTTTGAAGGCACCCATCCTTGCCTCTCCTTGTATCATCAAGTGAAGGGGAGGCAATCCCAGCAGTGTCTCCGTGGCTGCAGTGGGTGTTGAATTAATTGTCTCTGTAAGGCCTTCGCAGGCAATTATTTGCATCTTGCCTAGTTTGGTTTTAGCGCTCCTTTGTTGTGTCTTTGGCCACCTCACCACCATATTGTACAACCAGTGTACCATGTGTCGTTTTAACCCCTATTTCTTCATACTAATACAGGAAATTCAACTTATTATTCAAATTGTCATCATGAAAGTAGAGCATCACAATGGCATTTTTCTCTAACAGCACAGTGAACATTGAAATTCCAATGGTCTTGAACAGCATGTAGATAGCTCAAGTAGTGAGAGTTTCGCCTGTTAAATATTCCATTTTTGATAAACTTTGCTTCGTTGCTCCATACACTGTCACTCACAAATTGGTAATATTCGTGATTCTTCATAATGATGAACACCACAAAGTTTACCCCATCTCATAGTCGCATAGCTTCAGGCCATGAACAGAAATATGGAAATAAGCATGCCATATGTGCTTTGCTTATTTTCTCCCCATGAACATTTTATTCAATCCCAAATCTCGAGAAGCATCATTCAACGATGCTTCTGGAAAATCTGCGAAGTACCCAAGCACTGTATTTCATTATGTTCGTTGTCCATTATTGTTTTAGTTTTGATAATCTTTCTCTTGAAAGATCCAACAAACATTAAGTTGACTATTAATCTTCTGATGATATCTGGAGATGGTTTTGGTTTTCCGGGATATCTTGTAGCAAAAGTATCACATGTTGTGAAAACCCTATTACATTCACCATAAATCACCAATGAATTAATGAAATCTTGATTATTATACCCAACACAAGCCATATTGCACTTTTCCAGATGATAAATCTGACAGTGAACAACTTTAATTCGTTTGTCGGTAGATATGCTCAGTTTACTATAAAAATAAAAAATGTAGGCAGTTATTATGCGGAATTGAGTAATATTATGGAATGTCTCCAAAATTATCTGTTTTCGATATGGGGAAGTGAATGAGAACTGAAGCTCATTTTCATAATAGAATTGAATCTTAAGAAAGAAAAATAAGGTGTTAATTAAAAAAATTGAGATTTTTCAAAGATTCTCATTTACTCACAATTTTGCGTATCCTATAAATCATTCGTTGGATGTGATTATGATGAGTGATCTGATCAACCTTTAATATTTATGATTCGGTCACAACATATCACTGAAAAATGTAAATGGCGTACGTTCGATAGGCGGCATTTGTTACATTTTCTAGAAAAAGACGAATAACTCAAAAACGGTTTATTTTGTGTTGGGGGTATGATACTTGAATTTGAATCAAAATCAGGAGAGGAATCCAAATTCCTTATAAAATATAAGGTGTCCTATTTTCAATGGCGATCTCAACTGCCGTGATATCTTCCATTATTATTATATCATATTAGAAGCTATTTTACAAAGTAGAAAAACTCAAAGTCGTCTCCACAATTTAATATTGCAATCAATTAGTTAAATGTTGGGGAAAAGGTGAAAGACCATCGATCGGACATGTTTTGAACCTCTATAGATTCATCATCAGCGGAGTTTAAAATTCTACAATAAAAGAAGAGCAAAGAAGTAAAACCATAGGTAATGCAGTACAATGTGTTACTAACATGGAGATGAAAGAATTATGGGTCAAACATTATTAATATATGAAGTCAAGAGTTCATAATAGAAACAATTGAAAACATGAAGGATTGCCTTCAAGGGTTGTTTATCCCCTTTTTAAATTTGGGTAGGCTAAAGACATTAGCCGATACAAAATAACCCGACGACATGTGGAACGTGAAACAATGGTAGCAATGAATGGTAATTGACAGCACACAAGGAGCCATCCATCAAGCGAACTGAATTGTCAAAACCCTACCATGGAGCGATGACAGGAGAACAACATGCACGGAACAATGATGAAATAGAAGCAAATCCAACCGAAGCAAATAGTATTCCGTGCAAAGAGCTCAGATGTCACGTATCCATATTTATAACAAATATCTAATATCTAGGAGTAGCACATTTATGTATCAAATTAAAGATCAGTGCGTATATGACAGACTAGTTATTCCAACCAACGCCATGAAGTGTGACCTATACTGAAGAAAGGAATAACACAACACAGAGCTAACCGGACTAATACTTGTCCAAACGAACACATCTACTATGACAGAGAACAATCGGTTCATCGGAGATCAAGGCAAAAAAGAATTCCAATGAAATGTAAGGGAATTAAAAAACTTTCGGCAATCAAATTGTACTTGTTTGTTTAGAGAAACAACACTCGAATTGTTTATTGTTATTGTTAATCTCAAAAATTTCAAGAAAATTGAGTAGCGAACCTTTTTGGCAAACGTGTAAAATATCTAAATCAGTATCAATATCAAAGCTATGATGGTGATTAAGAATATGGTTAGCAAACGAACTTTCAGTATTATAATCATCTATGTGTGGGATTCTAGAACTCTCAATTAGTTCAACATGTTCCAAAACTCTTGTTTTTATTTTTCCACCACTCTGACCGACATATTGAGCAACACAATCATTCTGTGAATAAGAAATTCTGTAGACGCCTGATTTGTGGGCGAGAGGTACTTTATCTTTAGTATTAACTATCATTTTGTGAATTGGATTCGTAGTGTGAGGGGAGAAATTGATATCATTACCGAAACGTCTAAAAATATTCGAGATATCAAGAGAAACTTTACCCACATAAGGAATAGAACAATATTTATTGGCTTTATCAATAGGAACGAAACTACGATTAAATAAGTGGGAAAACCATTGTTGTAATCTATTTGTCTAATGATGTTTCATTCATCGTTGAAACTTTCAGGGGACAGCGGGATATTAAATAGTCTATGGCAAAGAGAACTGAACGCTGCGAATTTTTGGTAATTGGGGTGGCATGAAGAAAAAGGAATGACTGTATCTGTATGAGTAGGTTTCCTATGAATAAAAAAATCAAATTCAGAATCGTAAGTGTTCATCAATTAATCTAAGGAAGGAAGAGAGTTATTTTTTGCTATTTCCATCGTAAATTGTATAGAGGGGTGTAAGGAATTAAAAAATTCTAATAAAAGATTTACTTCTTGAAGATTCCCATTGAAAAGAACGATGCAATCGTCACGATATCTGCGTTTTGCCTGTTCCTTGTTGTAATATCTCAGGTTGCCAAGGAGCTTATCCAAGAAGTTGTGTATTTTTTTGCTTATATTCTCTCACGGCCCTCCACTGCGACCCGTGAGGATCTATTGTAGCTCACACCAATTCATATTCCACCAAATAAGCCCAGCTTCTATACGAAACCGATCAGTTTAACAAACGTCGAAAACCTGATTCTGTCCGCGGCGGGGCAGGTGCAAATTATGTGCTCTGCTGTTTTGTCATATTCAAGACCAAGACGGCAAACCGGATTTTCCGACAGTCCTAGTTTCGACACGTGGTGATTCAGACGACAGTTGCCAGTACCGACAGGTGAGGATACTTCTTCGCGAGAAACTGATGTCGATGGGGAGCTGGAGTTTGGTATTGGAGTGTTTGAACGATTTTCCAGCAAATGATGAGCAATCTTCTCCTTATTTTTGAGCGAATTCTCGATGTATGATTCTGCGACAGACGTAGATTTCCATCCACCGTGCCTTTCAATGTTGGTGATGTTGGCTCCAGAGTCAAGCCAACATTGTGGCTGACGTCCGCCAGAAACAATGCCTGGTGTAATTCTCAGGATTTGGGAAGTAGTACCTAGCAATGTTTCATGGCATTCCGCCAAAAGTATCAATTTCCGCACATTGTTTGATGCATTTTCCTGATTTGAAGAAGGAAAAACCGCCGATGATGAGTGTCAGCAGGACGCAGACTGGCACACATTTTGTATAATAGGTAACTTGTTATTGCAATGCAAACCACAAGTATTCCCATAATGTTGGTTTTTGGGTTCGGGATGGTAATAACAAAAAACATGTTTCTTGTCTTCAATATCGTCTATCGTCATATTCATCACGGCACGCAACAGCGATTCCTAAAATGGTAGACAGCTTCATCAAGAGGAAGTCGTCGTCCGGAGCATCAGATGAGAATTTATCGATTTCCTGTTTTTCAAAAACCTTCGATTTCTTGGGTTTGAAACCTTCGTTCAGTCTTCTGAGATATGCCGTTCATTCAAGATATCTGCTTATATCGTTATCTTTCTCGAATTTTACAATGAGTTCAGTAATTGAGTACTTCGACCACAAGGTTGACAAGCAAAGATTTCTTGATAAGTGGTGGAAGTATACTATGAAGTTCTTTTCTTTCAGCGATTTTGTATTTTTCTCCTCACATCACAACTCAAATACTGTAAAAATTTTCTCGTAACGTCAGAGAGACTTTTCTAGAACTAACTGGCTACTTATAGAATCAGCAGCCTCCAAGATCTTCTGAATTTTCTATTTTTCATTCGACTTAACAATCGCTACTCATTTACCCGATTATTGAGTATGGAGTGCCCCAAGGAACGGTCCTTGGACCGATCCTATTTAATATTTATATAAATGATCTCTTCGATATTGAAGTGGAAGCAAATATCATCAGTTTTGCAGACGACACAGCCCTTTTATATCGAGGCAGTCACTGAAACAACCTGAAAACTAGAGTTCAAAGAGATTTGGTAACCCTATTACATTGGTTTAACAATAAATTCCTGACGATTAATTTTTCCAAAACCCACTTCATTCCATTCGCAATATATAATAATAACTTACCAACATATAATAAAATTATGATTAACATCAACGAAAATATCATTGAAATTGGAATGTGAGAGAGTATAAAATACCTAGGTCTCATCATAGATCAAAATCTCAGATGGCAAAAACACGCTGAATATGTAACCAAAAAACTAAGATCATTAATAACTAAATTTAAATCATACAAAAAAAATTTCAATATACCATAAATGGAAATACTGTACACCAGTCTAGCCCAAACACATATTAACTATGGTATTCTTGTTTGGGGAGGAATAACAAACAATTACATTAATAACCTCGAGGTTACCCAAAAATGGCTGATGAAAATAATGTTTGGAAAAGATTACAGGTTCCCAACAGAACAACTTTTCAAAGAATCGAAATTGCTCACAATCCATCAGTTTTACTTTTTGAACCTTGCATGTTACCATCATAAACACAAATATGAGCTTTCCCAAATTGACCATCCATACAACACTAAAAAATCAAACTACAAAAATACCAAAGGTTGGAACGACAAAAAACCAAAGATTTCTCTTCTACCTGAGCCCTATAATTCACAGGAAAATCCCAAATGGAATAAAAAACATCAATAAATCTGGCATTTTCAAAAATAAAATAAAAATATGGCTCTTGAATTTAGCTCCCAACCAGGTTCTTTGAATATTTCGGAGAGAATCATAAATCAAACCTTATATAACACAAAAAAAATACATATTCTATAAACCGAGTCATGTATTCCATATGAGACATAAAGTTACGAAATAATTCAAATTTAACGCAGCTCTGCACCAAAATAGCTCTTATACAAAGATGAAAACCAAAACAATAAATGACAGAAACATTTTATTTATTTATTTACTTATTTTATTTTATTCAAACTGTTATAAACATACTGAATGTATTTGTCAATGAACTCAAAATTACCCACTGTTTTACAATTCAACATTATCCTATTATATTATATATATTTTATAGTTTAGGCTTATATATCATAAGTAGTATACCCATGCACAAGGTTTTACCTTTTATGGGTTTTCTACTCTATTTATTTGCTATAATTTGATTGTATTGCACGATTGAATGTTTTATTGTATTTTGAGCAAATAAAATTATTATTATAAAAACAAATATTATTATTCCATGGTAACGAGAGAATGTACTCGTAGAATGATTGTACCATGTTCCTAGGTGATTGAATTTGTTATTCGCTCCTTTCAACCAATTTAAAAAGTTATACGCAAAAGTTCGAAAATACATTGAGTCTCACACAATATATTTGGACTAATATGATTGGAATGATCAAAATGAAATTTGCAGAATTGCACGCATATACCTTTTTGAGCTCAATTCATTCGACATTCTGTTTCAATGGAACATCAGAGTATTGCAGTGTCATTCAAATATCTCCGTATGAGCAAAACAAGTCAACTACAAAAAAAATTGTCTAAGAACTTGAGTACCACCGTTTAGTGATCAATCGAAGAGTATCACATACAGTGACGTGATATAGGGACTAAATATGCATATTCGTATGAATAATCCTGAGTATTTTGAAATCGTACGTGAAGTACTTTTCCGCACTAGTGCGGGAAAGTACTTCACCTCACCAGAGCGGAAAAGTGCTTCTTTCCACAAGAAAAATCATTGAAACACGAGCACTCTTCCATAAATTCATGGGAAAATATATTTTTAGTATTCTAACCTAAAACAAACGCTAGAGTAAGCATTTAAAAATGTATTTTTTCCATTCAATCAATATAATTTGCCCCTCAGTCGATTTTTTCAAATAATTTTACTTAATGTTTGAAAAGGTAGATTTTTTCCATGTGTGGGTAGTAATACTAACGGGTACACCTACCATCGCTTTTTCCAGCTATATATCCCGCTCAACTGCATTTTCATTATGAACTCGATTAAGTTCCGAAAGTTAGCGACAATAATTAACCCCAGAATGAGCTCATTATCCCCATTATATCCACTGAGGTAAAATTTCCCAG